>JAUTXW010004146.1:670000-699414 GCA_030620095.1 Kuschelorhynchus macadamiae | reverse complement strand
AAAGATTGACGATTTCAAAGTAGAAATTGTGCACCATTATCTAGATAATAAGTCTAAACAAATATTAAAGAATGTAACAAAAATTTGTTGAAATTTCAGATTTAGAATTTTTTGTTTCCTTGGGCCCACACGGCTTGACCCATCCGTCTACCTAGTTTGAAATCTTAGTACCGTTAAGGACCATTTTTTTATTCAGATAAAATATAGGGAGAAGGAAGGGTGTGGGGTAAAGGGGACTAGAATCATCTTTCAAGAGAAGGGAAAAGAATTTACGTCTGGGCAATGTCAGCCTGACGGGTTTTACAGTTTATCGGGGAATCTAAGCCACGGCCATCACATCTACATCATACGGTATTATGACGACGGGGAGTGTGGAAACAATCAAGGGAACATCCAGTTCATTCAGCCTGGATGAATACCGGTATAAATGATAGCATGAAAGTTGAAATTCAATTTGCTGCAGACCCTCCTCCCCCAGGACAAAACATATATGCATATAATGGCAAGGCATAATACATTTTTAATTATTACTTTGGCTTTTTTTGGTCATCAAAAATTGTGAGACTCCCCCCTCCCCCAAGCTAACAACCTGCTTACGCTACTATCTAGCAGTGAGGTATTTTGACAAAATATTTTCATTAAATACTGTGTGTGAGTCCGTCGTGCCTAGGAATTACACTCAGATTGTCTGCTCTTATTCTAGTCGCAGCCCAGCGTTTTAATGCAGTAGATCACTTACAGGTTAAAATTAAAATATAAAAACACGAACATAAAAAAAGGTAAACTCTTATTGAAACTGGCCGCGTTTCTGGAGACAGAATCTCTACCAGCTGTTCCCTCTTGTCTTATCGATATTCTGCTCTGTGACGTAGCATGCGCACAAATTACATTTAACTCTCTATATTATTTTGCAGTTGACAATATTCGATGAAACGTAAACAAAGTATTATTTCCCAATTTCATATTTATTTTAGAGACGTAATCGTTTTTCTCTGTGGTTTTGATTTTAGAATTCGGTAGAAGTGAATCTGTTTGATACATGAATTTGTGCTGTAGTCAATTTTAGGCAAAAATTCCGAAAGCAAAAGCTCGAAATAAAAAATGACAAATCTTTATAATTCATCCATTTTAGTTTTTCTAATTTTTATGTTGGACTCAAAGAAGAATTTAAGGACAATTGTTAAATTATAGAAAAAACTGCTATCAAGTGAATACTAATTTAAAATTTTGACATTCATTTTTTAGGTATATTCTAATTTTTATTTACTTATGGACTGAAAACCACGAGGTAAAAATAACAGTGTAATTTCGAAATCTGTAATACATTTTGTTAAAAATATTTTTTGAAGTTATTTATTTTATGAATATTTATCCGATATCTACTCAGTCGGTAGGTAATAAGGCTTTTATCCATAAATTTTGAAAACAACTTACTCTTTTTGCTGGCAATGCAGATTATACCAAGAAAAATTCTTTATATCTTCACAACTGCCACCAGCGTCCATAAAAATGTAAATACAAACAAAGCCAGCATGTGCAGATATGACAACTCCGGTAACACATCACATTCTACAGATATTTTACTTTTCGGCCATAAGTGTTCTTATCCCAACTCATAGTTACATAGTTAAGCTCCTTGCGGCTTGTATTTGACCGTTCGCGTCAGTCGAAAAAGACTGTTGTAAGCCCTGTGGCCAATCGGTTTGTAATTACAGGATTTTCGTGTAATTTGAAGTCGATGCGTGTAGTATTCGTGCCCTTGCCAAAAGTGTGTAATTTCCGTGCAGTATGAAACACAGACAAATTATATTCTACGGTCAGCGTCAGGCAACTGATCAAGACGAGTTGAGCACGCCACTGGAAGTTCAAGAATTAGCAAATGGTGCAAAAACTATACTTATTACATTGCAAGTAGAAGATAGAAAAAGATGCACATAGTTAGTGCTCGGATTCGTTTGATAATAGACAAATATTTTTAGTTATTTATTGGGCCTAAGGTTAAAATTACAAGTAGAAGATAGAAAACCGATGCGTATAGTCAGCTAGCGCACGGATCCGATTTTTTAGTTATTCATTGGGTCAATGATGAGCCGATGGTTAAAACAGGTAAATAAATACCAAAATAGCTTGTGCTTCTCGTTCTCGTACTGTTTCGTAGTTTAATAAAAGTATAATAATCAATAAATATTTTTTGTGGTAAGCTGCAAGACCCAGTAAGTTCTTACCGCATGACGGATATTTAGCATTTTTTTTTCGGTCATCAAATATGAAATAGAAAATCCATTGCCGTTCAAGATTTCACGTGTAAAATCTGACAACACTGATGGTGTGCAAAAGTGTGCCATTCGAAGAGCCGCAGTGTGCAATTTGCCAATTTTATGTTGGCAACACTAGTTGTATGACTGAGGCCGGGTATGCCTAAGCCTTCATCAATCATCTGACGTTTGTTCCCTAATGAATGTAGGCGGCTAGCTTCGTCTTTGTTTATATTTATATTTCAAATATTTGAATTCAAATTTGATATAGAATTTTCTCACTTTTCTCTAAGAAAGTAACAAATAGTTTCTCCTCCGAATTATAAACTACCTAAAGTTTGCTTTTCATGTTAAAAACTTCGGAGAAACTATGGAGGACTGTGTAGAAATCCTTAGCGATTCTTCAAGTTCTGATAAAACCATTGTTGTAGACAATCAAGATATAGACGATATTCTTAAAAAATATGTCAGTGAAGAGTATGGCAAGCATAAGTCACTTTCAACATCAATATCGAAAAGTGTCCACAAAAATATTTATAGTTTAGATGAGTTTTCGGATGAAGAGTTCAACTATAAACCTCTTGAAAACAGAATTAAAAATCAAAACAAAATATGTGCTCCAAGTCAGGATTCTTGGCAAGGCAAATTCTCTGCTGAAGATTTTTGTGAAGATTCTAACGACATTGATGCAGTACTAAGTAGAATAAGTCAACTTGAGGGTGAACAATTTGAAATTGAAGCTAAGCAACCAGTTAGTAAAGAATTAAAAGCTCTAATTACTGGTGATATCATAGAAGAACCCAAGAAAATAATACACTGTTCTTCAGACGTAGATTATATTTCAAGTTTATCTAAGTGGAGTGATTCATCTGATGAATTTGATCTTAAATTTGAACTAGATAAAATAAAAACTAACATTAAAGCAAATATAGGATTGTCAGAAAATTTAGAGGGCCCATCAAGCAAATTTTCATCAAATTTAAGTTTTGAAGATATTGGTAAGTTTTTACTTTTGTTAATTCTTGATGGAAATCAAACTGGGCAGTCTATATAACATTGAAGAGTACATGTCAATTACATAAAATAATATAAGTAAAGTTTGGTATGATATGGATATTACATTATCCATATAACAGAAAGATGAAAGCTTACAGTATTTTTTTACTTTTCTTAGATTCTGAGTGCCCTATACCTACAAATTTCGTGGTGACTAAAAATAAGTAAATAAATATATTCAGGCTACCATACCATTACACCTACTTTCATTCCCTGAATCATTAATTTACTAACGTATTGGAAAATGCCTGTCGTGTGCCTAATAATTTTAAATGATTCGATAATTTGTTTCTACAAATCATTTTCTTCTGCAGTTGTTCCAATGATATTTAAATAACCCTAGAAAAGCTAGTCCAAAGGATTTGGACTTGGATTTCACCTATGAGGAAAATTGGATTATGTATCATATATCTAAATTCAACAGTTTTCGAGAAAATGATGCTTGCTTGAAAATTGACATTTTATACTCTTTGAGGCTTTGTAACTTTCACTTGGAAAGAAATCGATTGCATTTTTCTGTCTTAATAATAAATCACTATGTTCAAAGAATTATACAAAAAAATACACCAAATACTTTACCCAATAAAATGAGTCTGTAACATCACCTTACATACATCTAACAACAGGAAATGTGAAATTTTGAAACCTCCTGTCAAACCTGAAATAAGTGTAGGGAAATAGAGAAATAAAAACTAAGATAGGAATTCCATCCAAGTTAAGTCATTTGACAGTTAAAGGGCTTCAAATGGTCAAAAATGTCAATTTTCAGCTGTCATTTTGTCAAAAACAGTTAAATTTGGGTATGGGAAAGATACCACAAAGAATGTTTAGAACATACTAGAATATATTCTTGTTTTCCGATTCCAGTTTTATTGATTTAAAATTGCTTCATCTGATAGAAAAATCACCATTCTTTCAATTTATAGCAGAACCTCCTAAAACCAAAAAAGTCAAAAAGAATAATTCTACTGACAAAGAAGCTGAAAGATTAGAAAAAAAACAGGCTAAAGCAGCAAAGATAAGAGAAAGAGAACAAAAGAAACAAGAAAAGGAAAACCAAAAGCAATTGAAACATGCCTTAAAAGTAGTTGAAAACTGTGTAAAGCCTGATCAGTGCATACAGGTGTGTACAAAATTAGGGTGGTATATTATAATTTGGTAGACAAACTAGTACTATCAGTTCATGTTTTTAGATTCAATATGAACAATTTAGGTGTGCAGATAGGTAATTAGTAGTGTTAAAAGTCTATCACAGATCAATTTTATACAGTAGGTAATGTAGAAGATAGAACAAATTTGTGAACTAACAGGATTTGCTCCAAAAATTTTTGTAATTTTATATGTAATGCCCTGTGTATTATTTATTACTTGAAAACTGCTCTTGAATTCAAAAATGTATAATTTGCATAGTCCAACCTTCACTGCAAATTTAATCTAAGACCTGAAAAAATTAGTCACTTTTGGCTAATAATCAATTTAACATAGTAACTTTACTGCTGCTGTGGGTGGTAAGCTTAATTAAATGCAAGTCAGAAAGAAACAGTTTAAATGAAAATAACATTTTTAACAGATTTTACATATAAAGCCATAATTCATAGATTTAGACAGTTTCAAACTGCAAAGATACATTAGACGGAAAAAGATTTTAGATTTTTTTTTCAATTATTCAAATATTTGTATTCAGTAATGTTGCACTGTATATAACTACATTTTAGTACATAACTGTTAACCTTGATGAGGGCATATCTAGCAAACATTATGGTGAGGTAATAAAGGCAGGACTAAAGAGTGGAGGCTACAACTACAAAGTATCTAAGCAATTAATATCAAACTTGGTATCATGGACCAGAAAAGTTCCTACTCTTGAAAACATGGTAAGGACTTTTTTTAATAATTATATTATGTAGATAAAAATGCTATACTTTGGTCTTTCTTTTAGGCATGTTTTAACAGTTTAAAATATTACAGGATTAAATCAAAATAGCCCTATTCAAGGCTGTAGATTAGGATGGGTTGCCGTTGCGTAAAAATTAAAATAATTATTTTTGTCTTAAATTGTGGTGTATAGGACATATGAAAATCTTGTGTCGAAAATTTTATTATAGAGTGTCTCAAAAAATATGAGCTATTGCCGGAGATCCCTTTGAATAAAATAAGACAAACAAGTAATATACACATAGACCTGAAATAGCCTCATTCTCAAAATACAGGGTGTTAAAAAGAACAGATGCACATAATAGAATATTGTATAACAAGGTTTGAAAGCAGAGCTTTCATATGTGTCTGAAAAGTAATTTTTAAATGTCTTATACACTATATTTTCTTTATAACTGCATACACTTAAATTCAGTGTGTCCCACCATTTCTTATATGAGAATGTTAACATTTAATAATATAAAAATATTTCAAATATTTTTTAAAACAACCATAATATCATTGTTTAATAGTATTGTCCAGTGAATTGATTCGAACTGTTGTTGTGAACACAGCACAATATTTTAGTTGAATCACCAAAACACAGAGTATTGAATCAGTGAGTCAAGTCAATATTCACAATTGTCATTGATAATACAGTAGTAGCATATTAAGGGTGTTCCGTTCGAGCCTTGTAACACGATGATTCTAGGCTTAAACATTTGACTCAATATCAATACACACACACAATATACAGTATGAAAACAGCATGCGACGCCAGTCGATGGTTGCTTTAATTTAACATTAAGCATCTAGTTATAGTTTTGCAATGTGATGGCACAATATAACAACGTGATATAACAAGTTTTTTGCTGGGTCCATTTTAATTTGCCCTGAGTGTATTTTATGCATATTACTGACCTAATATCTTATGTTATAATATACTGACAAGAATTCATTATAAAAAATGTATTTCTGTAAATTGTTGCTGTACACCCTGTATCTTGGAAATAAAGCTGTTGTGGCCATAACTAATGTAACATCTTATTTTATGGCAAGGGATCTCCCATTAAGGGATGTTCTTAGCAAAAAACTCTTTACTTATTTGTTGAAAATTTTAACCCACCTCGTAACTGTGTATGTTTATTTCAACCCTCCCAACCTTATCACCAGTATATACCTATAGTCCTAGTCCTACTATTGAACTAGTTTGGTATTTGATTAAATGAACTAATTCATTTTGATATTTGGTTGTTTCTTCAAACATTTTTTAATTACAGCTTTTGCAAAACACCCACCAACAAGAGAAGCATTACATGTTAATAATGGAAGTCCCAGAGTTTTTACATCACATTGTGAACAATACTTTGATTGGTCATATTCAATCTCTGCTAAGTATGGCTCAAATAAAACATCTGACCATAGCAATATTAGGCTTACAAAAGTATTATAAATATTTAAGGGACCAGAGGAATAGAGATTTTAAAGTAAGATATTGCGAAAATTAAAGAATATCTGCAATTTCTTGTAGTAGAATTTGAGGTTTTTATTTTAGGCAGCTGTTGCTGAAGCTGATAGTGGAAAGAATGTAAACTTTGAATTTAGGAATTTACCAAAAGTGTCCAAGAAAGAAATAGAAAGAAAACTAGTTGAGATTCAAATCTTTTGTAAACATATTTATGTTCGACCAGTGGAAAATTTTGAAGATTTAGCACTTTTTGTGTGTGAATGTTCTAAATCAGTTGCTCAGATCCCTTACAAGTAAGAAATACTTTTTATGATATTTAAAGGATTTAAAATTATTATTTTCTTATGGCTTACGTTCAATATACACGGAGTATGGAACGCCGTTTTACTTTTTAGTCTGATATATGCCCGGTATGAATTTAAATTGAATGGGACTTCATTGTGGCAATTTATTTTATAATATTACAATAAAAATGTAATCTCAACTGAATCCTTGGAACATCCAGAGCTAAAGCCTTCATATAGAGTTTTAACAATCAATTAATTTGATTTAGCTATTAAAATATATGTCAGGATATTTGGATGGGTCTTTACAAAATGAATTCAATTTTTATTATATTATTATAATTAAAATGCATTTTTTTATTATAATATAATTTTATTACTTACAAATTTTTTGATACCAATATTTATCAAATATTTAACGAATACCTTTGTAGTATTTTGTGGGAAACAATATAACCGATTATCAATTTTTATGAATGGTATTTTCATTTACAGCAATTTCTATAATTATCTATTTTCATTGAAACCAATTTCCATTGATATAAATTTCGATTGAATACAAGCCCCTCTAATGCATTTTTATTATCGGAAGTTTCGCCATCTATAGCCTCCCAAAAGAAATATAATGTGTGTACGTGAGTGCGTTCGATAACTCAAATTAATTTGCGAGTGTGTCGTCATACGAAAGAGAAGTCTTCGCGCCAAAAAAGTTTTCTAAAATTCTGCAGCCCCTCTGGTCTGGTATTCTGTGTTCTGAAGTATGAGCCGACTTCGTTGGTTTGCGTATTGCGCTAACATTGGATTGCATTCTAATAATCTTGCTTGCTGAATTTTTAATATCATTTGTGCAATAAAAGACGATGATACGGACGGAATTCAAACTCGTCTTTCACGCGCAAGTACGTCACATTGATGTACAGCGTTTGGGAGTCAAATAGGCTGTAATGCATTGTCATTTGAAAACGTTTGTAGAATTTACGCTTCAATAAAATATTTTTGAAATTATTAAACTAATTATTTTGAATCGATAGATTTTATTTTCAATACTGTTTATTATGTCCTACCTGTGCAGTTGCAGGCAGTAGAAATCGAGATTGAAATTATAATCGAAAAACAAAAGTGACAGTTATAAGATATTTCAAATTTTCAAAATAATACATTTTCAAAAATGTGGATTGTTGCTTACTGTCAAGCTGTTAAGATAAATTTAAAAAATGGTAATTTAGGATATGTTTACTATAATAATAGAACAATATGGTTTTAGCTATCTGTATAGGGACTTCTGAACCTGGTTTGTATTTTTTAATTGCAAGTAAAAACTAAAAATGTCAATAGACGGCACTAGTGCAGCAACTCGAGTAACAAATGTTATAAAATATGAATGGAAGTTTCCCCTGCAATTATTTTACTTGCAGCATTCTTAACTTTTGTTTTAAATTAATTGATTATTTTAATAAAAATAAATTTCACGAATCATCGTGATCGCACTTTAGATAATCTGATATTTGTAAACTTCAATTTAATTTTCTTGCTAAAAGCTGAAGAGACGGGCGTAGGCATACCGTTGTAAGTGTATCGTGGTGTGTCATAATTTTATAAACAATGAGTATTAAAAGGGGACTCGTATGTTGCGTTATAGAGGCTGCTTTTCTAGAAGCAACAAGGCCGAATTAACTACTTACGATGGTTTGGGGCTCATCTGGGCGAGGCGAAGTTTTGCGATAACAAAAAAACGGTCAATGGGTTTTACGTATTTGGGGGCCCTTCGGCCGCAACTCAAAATTTAAATGATGACAAAAAAAAGAGAAGATCCTCAGTTTTGTATTTCGCTCACTGATGTCTCCCGGGAACCCCCACCACATTTGAGCCTTACGCGTTGTGGCCTTTGCATTTCAATCATTAACTTTTAAAACAATTAAAAAACATGTCGCGCAGCTCTGTGCTGGGGCCACTGCCGCCGCCTTATGTAAAAAATAGTATTCGCATGACGTGCAACGCCGATGGTTCGGCAAACTACTTTCAACACTTCGAGATTTTAGTTTTAAATAAATTTGTACAAGCTATTGTCACAGATTACAAAACAATCTGTGAAGTAACACTTATTTTCTCGGTTAGTGATAGTGTCTGATTCTGGTGTTGATCAAAGGTTTATAATTTGAATTTGGCCATTGAATTCTGATTTATTTTTTAATTTATCAAATATATATATATATATATATATATATATATATATATATATATATATATATATATATACAACCATTATTGTTAAGCCCCCGTTTATACAATGATATAACAATTTCAATCAAACAACACAACCTTTATTTTATTGGTAGGTGTAAAATAAAGCAATGAATGTTCTTCCAGCAAAAGATGAATCTGATTTTTTATCCAAAAAGCTATTTTTATGTTCTGAAATCTGAAATACGTGTTTAAACGTTCTGTCTGTAGCACCTCCTCTTTGGGTTTTTACTTATTTTGTTTTATAATAATAATAATAATAATACATTTATTGTTCAACCGTACAATATTACACAAATAATTTATTATATTAGAGTTTTTATGCTAGACGGTTAGACAAAGGGCCAAAAAAATGATTGCAGCCACCCAGACAAGTCCGGGTACTGATAAAGCCCATTAAAAACTTATGCATAGAAAATCAAATAGGTATATGACGTTTTTTACTAAATTTACTGAATTAGATTACGAAATATATTTAATATGTAGTTTTAAAGACATAAAAGAAAGAAAAGAAAAGGAATATAGAAAAAACACAAAAGGAGAAGAATTAAGGAAGAAGTGGAAGTGAAGAGAGGGGGGGGGGTGGAAATGATAGTTTATATTTGAGAAATTTGGAACAAAAGGGGTTTCAAAGAACATCGGTAGTTTTTTTTTTTTAAACACAAGAATAATAGGTAATAATATGT
The DNA here is from genome assembly GCA_030620095.1 of Kuschelorhynchus macadamiae. Lineage (NCBI taxonomy): Eukaryota > Metazoa > Arthropoda > Insecta > Coleoptera > Curculionidae > Kuschelorhynchus > Kuschelorhynchus macadamiae. Next base: position 689,510 of record JAUTXW010004146.1, on the reverse strand, counting down.
TTAATAGAAAGGCAGGACAGATCTGTACTCAGAAAATGCATCGAGTTTATTGTAGTACACAAATTATAAGAAATAGACCTCTTAAACAGCTTCTTGCGATGTTGCGGAATTGTAACAATATGATTGTTCCTTAAATTTCGGTCGTAGACGTCACTACGAAATTTGAGCTTGTTATAAAGATACTGAGGTTTTTTTATATTTCATTGTTTTATATAATAACGTGGCCATATGCAGTTTTGGCCTATTATGCATACTCAACCAACCTGCATCTTTTAACTTATGTGAAATATGGTTTCTTCGAGATATTCCATAAATAAAGCGAAGACAGCTATTTTGCACTTTTTGGATACGCCTGACTTCAATATTGTCAAGGCAAGGCCCGTAATCACAGTCACAATGATTGAAGACTGATAACAGCAGAGAACCACAAAGGAGTTTTTTTTTGTCTCTAGTGTAAGGTAGTGGCGATGCGAAAAAAGTAATTTGAGTGTTGAATAGGCTACCTTCAGCTTATTAGTTACATGCTGCTTAACACGCAAGTTGCAGTCAAGCTGTAGTCCCAGACTATTGCAGGTGTCAAAAAAAGGAATAAAAGCATTGTCCATTTGAATATCTAGGGTGTCTTTGGCCAAATTGCAATGTGTTCTGTTGCCGAATAGAATTACGGTGGATTTACTAGGAATAATTTTTAGCCTGTGATCGGTTGCGGTTTTAAATAAGGCATTAAGATCACTATTTATGTGGCGATTCGCCACATTACTATGAACTGAATCGAAAGACAAGTAAATTTGGGTGTCATCAGCATAAAGATGATAATGGCAGTGTTTGATATTTTTGTGAAATTGTGAGGTATATAAAGTATAGAACAAAGGACCAAGTATATTACCCTGTGGAACACCAGACGTTACCACTTGCTTTTCAGAAAATTTACCATTCAAAAGCACTTGTTGTGACCTTCCGCATAAATACGACGAGACAAATTTTCTAGCACCGTGTCCAAAGCCGAGATAGTTAATAAGAGAAACAAGTACTTTATGGTTGAGCATATCGAAAGCTTTGGTGAAGTCTAAACGGACCAGAGCGTTGTCAGCAAGAGCGGTGGCACATTGATTGCATTGCATTGAAATCCAGACTGCTTTTCAGGTAAAATATTGTTGATTTCCACAAAAGATCTTATTTGGATTTCAATGATTTTCTCCAAGATTTTTGAGAAAGCTGGCAAAATACTGATATTATTATTACTGTAACAGTGTTGCCATATCTTCTTTTAGTTCCGAATTTCTGCTATTAACTTTTGTTTTTTAAATGGGGAATATTATGCCTCGCCGATTTTTTAAAATACAGCATATTCTGTGTCATTATATATTACTCGCAAAGGCTAACCCGAAGAGCCACATTAAAAAAATGAGTTTTTCTAAAAAAAATCGTTTATTTTTCCCAGGCTTCTTGGAGGTCAAATCACAGCACTCTAGATTGAAAAAAAAATAGCATTCAATGTGAGAATTACATATGGTTGTACTTGGAATATCTCAACCATTGAGGTGGTATACCGCAATGCCCAACGAATCAAAACACGCAAACATATACAGGGTATTACAAATTCGAGGTACAAGCATTGAGATCTTGGAAACCGTAAGAGATCCAATGTCGGTTAAAATAGAGCAAAGTTGCGCAATTTAACATCGAATAATAAGTAGTTGACAAAGTTAGAAAATTCTGACTAACTCCGAGGATATACGTAAGTAAAATACCGAAAAATCAGCTATATACATTTTTTTTTCAGGCTGCATTTGAAGAGATATCACAAAATTAATTTTATATCTTTATAGCTACTTTTCATTATCAACAAGATGCTGCACCTATATTTGAAATCCGACGTTTCTTCTTCGCGGTCAGATCAACTTATTTTTATTTAAATAGACTTGCATTTTTTATTTTGTTTTTTAAAAGCCCTTGATTTCTAAAAACCAATGATGTAATACACTCATTCATTGAAATTTGAAATTTTCCTTTGTGAATTTGGCAAGGTTCTGGTTTTCTGTGTCTCTCTAAGACATTGTCTTTTATAGAAAAATCTTAAATCTAGGTACTGTTTAAACATTAAGTGTGATACATCGTTAGTTTTGGGAGGTCGAACGTGTCGTAATAATTAAATAAAAAATACAGTTCCGTATTTAAAATTAAGTTGATTTTCAATCTGAGTGTACATAATATTTTCGTAGGTAAGTATTGGTTACAATTCACAGTGTATCAAATTTTAATAAATTGTCTCTAAAAGTTTAAAAGGTGCATTATATAAACTAAAAAAAAAACAAAATCTTTGACACCCTGTATCTCTAAAACAAAGCATTTCTGCACATGTCTATAAGAACCTTTATTCATAATTTTTTATGTAAAAACAACCCCTAAAATTACATTATGACTTTGTAACACCCTGTATTTAGGTTCAACATATACTATATGTAGGTACAGGGTGTTCCAGCGAGGACTGAACAGGGACCTATTTTTGACCTTCCTTGTATTTTGGAAAAATTCAAAATAGCCAATCGATGTATTTTTTCTTGTAGAATCCAAAAATGTCATCGAAAAAATATTTGAACCAGAAACAAAAGAGTTACGCTATGCATCAGGTGTTTTTTAAATGGAATGTATCGTTTTTTATACGATTTTTGGAAAGAGTGATTTTTTATGTCCGTTCTGATTAAAAGATTTGATTTTGCGATAGCTGTTTATATTACATTTTAATGTTTTACAAACTAAAATTTTAGCTTCACCTGTTTAAAATATACCATAGGTTAGTATAGGTGATCAAGGTAAAATGACGTTTGAATGCTTTGTCAATAAAAATTGACATTATTTTAATTATTGTCGAAGTCTTCACCTAAAAAATATATATTTGACTCTGATCAAAATGAAATACTCTTTGGACGAGAGACTACAGATTGTTATGCTATTTTACAAGTGCCAAGAAAATGCAAGAGAAGCAAGAAGAAGATTTATTGCAAATTTTCATAGAAATATATCCATCAATACAATTCTAAGGATAAAAAACCTATTTGAGGAAAATAAAACTTTACATGATAGAAAAGGAAATTCAATAAAAAATAATTATTAAATAATAAAATAAAACTACTAATAACATAAGTTTTCAATGTGACCGCCGTTTTTCTCGAAACAACATCGATAACCCCTTTGTAGCCTTTCTAAACTTGCTGTTACAATATGATTTTCCTGGTTAAGGCGGTTTATTTCATCGACAATTTTTCCCATGATCTCTTGAATATTTTCGTTTCGTTGTCTGTATACGACGTTCTTCAAATGGCCCCAAAGAAATGTATCCAAAACTGAGAGGTCGGGGCTACTGGGCGGCCAAGCATATGTTCCATTTCGCCCTATCCATTCGTTATGGCGCCGATTTAAAAATTGAACCACATCATGCACGGCATGAGGAGGCGCCCCATCATGTTGCCAAATTAAATTCTGATATTCTGCCAATGGTAAGTCTTCCAAAAAATTTTCAATTTCGTTTTCTAAAAACTCATAATATGTGTGCCCATTTAAAGTCCCGTTAAAAAATATTGGTCCCAAAATTTTATGGTTTTTTATCCCACACCAAACATGAATAGAATTCCTCCCTTGAAATTTAGTAGTCTGGAACTTTTTTGGATTTTCAACGGCCCAGTGGTGACTATTATGTCTCTTGAATACTCCCGATGTTGTGAAAGTAGCTTCGTCGGTCCACACAATATTTTTGAATAAATCAGGGTCTTCGTTTTCTTGCCGAATTACCATTTGAGAAACAAATTGGAAGCCAAGTTCTTTTTGTGCCGGTGTTAGGTGCTGAAGTGGAAGGATACGAAAAGGCCTAAATTTATGAATTTTCAGAGTCCTGTGAACAGTCCCTCGGGTAACTCTTCTGCGCCTTACACCACCACCGTACTGAACTTCCCGAACTGCATCCGAAATAGATTTGGTTGGATTAACTTGAAAATAATTTATAATGGCCTGGTCTCGATTTCTTCTTCTTTGTATATTTCTTTTTCTATCATGTAAAGTTTTATTTTCCTCAAATAGGTTTTTTATCCTTAGAATTGTATTGATGGATATATTTCTATGAAAATTTGCAATAAATCTTCTTCTTGCTTCTCTTGCATTTTCTTGGCACTTGTAAAATAGCATAACAATCTGTAGTCTCTCGTCCAAAGAGTATTTCATTTCGATCAGAGTCAAATATATATTTTTTAGGTGAAGACTTCGACAATAATTAAAATAATGTCAATTTTTATTGACAAAGCATTCAAACGTCATTTTACCTTGATCACCTATACCAACCTATCGTATATTTTAAACAGGTGAAGCTAAAATTTTAGTTTGTAAAACATTAAAATGTAATATAAACAGCTATCGCAAAATCAAATATTTTAATCAGAACGGACATAAAAAAAATCACTCTTTCCAAAAATCGTATAAAAAACGATACATTCCATTTAAAAAACACCTGATGCATAGCATAACTCTTTTGTTTCTGGTTCAAATATTTTTTCGATGACATTTTTGGATTCTACAAGAAAAAATACATCGATTGGCTATTTTGAATTTTTCCAAAATACAAGGAAGGTCGAAAATAGGTCCCTGTTCAGTCCTCGCATGTACATATGAATATGATTCCAGGTTTCAATCCAGACAGAAATCACCATGTCGTGGATTGGTATCGAAAGATTCTCTAGTATCTCTACATAACAAGGAGGGTACACGTTGCTTTGAATATTTTCCGTTATTACAGTTAGATGTTGAGGCATTAAATCTAATACAAGATACAACCATCAATCGGTTTTTATGACCTATAAAACTATCACATATTTTGTAACAAAAATTACATTATATAAAGCATTTCACAAAAACATGAAAACTTTGTTTTTTTTTTAGTCTTCATGCTTATGTTGTTCCAACAAGAACCTAGAACTTTTTTTTAGTTATCAAATGTTTGCCTCCCCCTCAAAGACGGCATTCTAAATACACCACTGGGTAGATGTGTTGATTTTTGTAAATGCGCATCTTGATCGACACGCAGCTTTGAAAGTCAAATGCACATACCTATAAATTATAATAATTACTCACATATTAAACAAGGGAGACAAACATGAAATTGTTGTAATGAAATATTGTAAATAAAGATATAGTGATATACCTATATAAGCTTACTACAGTTGCTTTAAATAGGGTGACCAGATATACTCTTTTTAAGAGGAATGTTCTCTTTTTCAGGTCAGTGTACTCTGGTACTCTTACTATTTCCATAAATACGACAAATATCCTCTATTTTGAGAAATCTGGGACAAATGATCTCTATTTTGCGAAATCTGGTACCATTTTCTAATTATTTTTGTTATTTTTAGTCCATATTATTATGTGTATTATAATTATTATCGTAAGTCATTCAATTCTGAGAAAGTGACAAGACTTTAATTATTATACGCTGGTACCTATTTTTACATTTCGTCAAAATGTACTCTTTTCATTTTAAAAAAAATCTGGTCAGCCTACTTTAAATCACGTTTAAAAAGCCAAAAAACCTGCAGTAAAGCATGTCGCCGGCACACAGCTTCTAGGAGAAATTGCAATTTGCATTACAAATTACAGTGTGTGGTAATCTTTGAATTATAGCTGGGAAATTCAAAACCTTGTTTTCTTTACTTGGGTATAAATATAAACACTAAGTCAAAAATCGTTATTGCTCTACCATATATGATTGTAGATTAGACCAGGAAATCATCAAAGGATTGTAGAATAGCTTGTTTTGGAATAGGATGTTGGGAGCTAGACACGTTCGTTTTAACTTTTTTTCATTATGCTCTGTAATTTTGTACGTGGTCGCATTTTAAATATAGGTTTGTATATTGTATTCCCCAATGATTTAATGACTAAGTATTCCCAATCGAACAATAATTAATCACGTTTCAACTGTCATTGATTACCTACGAATATGTTTTTCATTATTCGCATCCGACTCGTCATGACGTCATGCACAACAGTCGGTTGATTTTAGATGTACATTTAAATCTTCGAAGCATGCCTAGCCAGAAACTCGGGTATTAAAAAATTACAGATTTCTACTCTTGTTGATCCTACTTTGCACTACATCGCTCCACGTCCGATAATTAAAATTATGATATTCACAAGAATCGACATTAATAAAAATTCGAAATCAAAACAATGCATATTAAATAAAACCAGCTACCTTATACCCGCTAATCATTTAAATTCTACAACTCTTATACAATTAAATCTCGTATTAACTTTTATTTATTTATTCAAATGTATATTTCAAGTATTTTAATTTCCATGGTAAAGGGTCCGTGTTATATCCGTTTGATGTAGTATAAATTACAGATAAACGCCTATCAAAAATCAAAATAATGAGCATTATTCTATTTACATTTTTAGGGTGTTAATAGAATTGATATTAAAAAAAAATGATATCGTAAAAGATGCTTTAATTTTTTTTGATATGCGATAAAAATAAATTAATTTTTTTATTACATGACTTCTTAAATCAGATTTGCCTTCATATGGTTGAAATAAATTAATCTCCACAAAGTCGTTATTGCATTCTAATGTTTTCGGTATTAATATTAATTTAATGCGTTCTAGTTTGAAGCAATTACATTTAATAAGAGTCAATATATTAAATATTTAAACAGATTTTTATATATGGCATTTATTTCATACCAATTTTTATTAACATCGATTTGATGAAATGCAATAACTAAGGAAAGACGCATGTATATAGAAATTTTAAGTAGGCTGTATACGTGTTAAAAAAGGATAAACAAGAAAGATATTGCTTATCATAACAATGCCATTCGGTAAAATCGGTATCCGCAAAAATTCGATATCGGAAAAATTAAAACGAATAAAAATTGTATGCAGGTAGCATTATTTATATGTTTTTGTTTTGCAATTAAATTTGGTATCAAAGACGCGTATGACTAAAAAGTAAAACGGCGTTCCATAACGGAGGGCCAATTTAAAGTTCCACACTTTTTAATCACTAATATTTTTCTACTTTTTTCACCTATTTAATTCATTTTTGTAAAGTTTGTGGCCTGACATGTTCTCGATAGCCTAAGTTTGGTTAAAAAAATTTAGGTAGGACCAGATTTACAGGTTTTTTTTCTCTAAAATTTAAGTAATTCATTTTTTATGGTAGCTAAACTATTGAAAATACAATCATAAAAAGTAAACAGCCAAACATTTTGGAATTCAAGAAATATGTTTTTATATGACATTTTCGAAATAAAACAGTCAATTTAAAGTTCCACAGTTTTTAATTACTACGATTCTAGCTGTTGCACCTATTTAATTGAGTTTTAACATTGCCATTGTCATTTCAGAGTTTTTGGAAAATTAGGTAGATTGAAGAGGTGTCTTGTAAATCTTTAAGAAATTCATTTATGGAGTAAGGAAATTAGTGCTTACTAATTTCCGAATTAACGAAGTTGTTAACAATGGCGGTGGTCATATTCACAGAGTCTTTTCGTGATATTATCTTTTGGCGATATTGATTAATTCCAGTGTTAGTGGTTTTCATTTCTTCTTGGTGCTAGTTCCTTACTCTCCTTATTTTCTTAACATAAAATAATTTTTAAACATTACTTTGTTTTATTTCGAAAATGTCATATAACAACATATTTCCTGAATTCAAAAATGTTTGGCAGTTTCCTTTTTATGACAGTATTTTCGATAGTTTAGAAAATTACTTAAATTGTAGATAAAACCAAGTTCTTTTGCAACAATGTTAATTCCACTGTTTAGAAAAAAAAACCCTGTAAAACTGGTCTTATCTAAAAAGATTTAACCTTAACTTACGTATCTTAGTGAGAATATATCAGGCCAGAAGCCCTCCAAAAATGAATTAAATAGGTGCAAAAAGTAGAAAATTATTAGTAATTAAAAAGTGTGAAACTTTAAATTAGCTCGCAGTTTATATGTAGATTATAGTAATTCAGTTCGGTTTCAAATTTATAGTTTAATTTAAACAATAATCTGTTAGTTGCTTGTATAGATCTGACTTTTAAAAACAATAAACAAGATGTACAGGGTGTTCCAGCGAGGACTGAACAGGGACCTATTTTCGACCTTCCTTGTATTTTGGAAAAATTCAAAATAGCCAATCGATGTATTTTTTCTTGTAGAATCCAAAAATGACATCGAAAAAATATTTGAACCAGAAACAAAAGAGTTACGCTATGCATCAGGTGTTTTTTAAATGGAATGTATCGTTTTTTATACGATTTTTGGAAAGAGTGATTTTTTTATGTCCGTTCTGATTAAAAGATTTGATTTTGCGATAGCTGTTTATATTACATTTTAATGTTTTACAAACTAAAATTTTAGCTTCACCTGTTTAAAATATACGATAGGTTGGTATAGGTGATCAAGGAAAAATGACGTTTGAATGCTTTGTCAATAAAAGTTGACATTATTTTAATTATTGTCGAAGTCTTCACCTAAAAAATATATATTTGACTCTGATCGAAATGAAATACTCTTTGGACGAGAGACTACAGATTGTTATGCTATTTTACAAGTGCCAAGAAAATGCAAGAGAAGCAAGAAGAAGATTTATTGCAAATTTTCATAGAAATATATCCATCAATACAATTCTAAGGATAAAAAACCTATTTGAGGAAAATAAAACTTTACATGATAGAAAAAGAAATTCAATAAAAAATAATTATTAAATAATAAAATAAAACTACTAATAACATAAGTTTTCAATGTGACCGCCGTTTTTCTCGAAACAACATCGATAACCCCTTTGTAGCCTTTCTAAACTTGCTGTTACAATATGATTTTACTGGTTAAGGCGGTTTATTTCATCGACAATTTTTCCCATGATCTCTTGAATATTTTCGTTTCGTTGTCTGTATACGACGTTCTTCAAATGGCCCCAAAGAAATGTATCCAAAACTGAGAGGTCGGGGCTATTGGGCGGCCAAGCATATGTTCCATTTCGCCCTATCCATTCGTTATGGCGCCGATTTAAAAATTGAACCACATCATGCACGGCATGAGGAGGCGCCCCATCATGTTGCCAAATTAAATTCTGATATTCTGCCAATGGTAAGTCTTCCAAAAAATTTTCAATTTCGTTTTCTAAAAACTCATAATATCTGTGCCCATTTAAAGTCCCGTTAAAAAATATTGGTCCCAAAAATTTATTGTTTTTTATCCCACACCAAACATCAATAGAATTCCTCCCTTGAAATTTAATAGTCTGGAACTTTTTTGGATTTTCAACGGCCCAGTGGTGACTATTATGTCTGTTGAATACTCCCGATGTTGTGAAAGTAGCTTCGTCGGTCCACACAATATTTTTGAATAAATCAGGGTCTTCGTTTTCTTGCCGAATTACCATTTGAGAAACAAATTGGAAGCGAAGTTCTTTTTGTGCCGGTGTTAGGTGCTGAAGTGGAAGGATACGAAAAAGCCTAAATTTATGAATTTTCAGAGTCCTGTGAACAGTCCCTCGGGTAACTCTTCTGCGCCTTACACCGCCACCGTACTGAACTTCCCGAACTGCATCCGAAATAGATTTGGTTGGATTAACTTGAAAATAATTTACAATGGCCTGGTCTCGATTTCTTCTTCTTTGTATATTTCTTTTTCTATCATGTAAAGTTTTATTTTCCTCAAATAGGTTTTTTATTTTTAGAATTGTATTGATGGATATATTTCTATGAAAATTTGCAATAAATCTTCTTGCTTCTCTTGCATTTTCTTGGCACTTGTAAAATAGCATAACAATCTGTGTGTATAAGAGTATTTCATTTCGATCAGAGTCAAATATATATTTTTTAGGTGAAGACTTCGACAATAATTAAAATAATGTCACTTTTTATTGACAAAGCATTCAAACGTCATTTTACCTTGATCACCTATACCAACCTATCGTATATTTTAAACAGGTGAAGCTAAAATTTTAGTTTGTAAAACATTAAAATGTAATATAAACAGCTATCGCAAAATCAAATCTTTTAATCAGAACGGACATAAAAAAATCACTCTTTCCAAAAATCGTATAAAAAACGATACATTCCATTTAAGAAACACCTGATGCATAGCGTAACTCTTTTGTTTCTGGTTCAAATATGTTTTCGATGATATTTTTGGATTCTACAAGAAAAAATACATCGATTGGCTATTTTGAATTTTTCCAAAATACAAGGGAGGTCGAAAATAGGTCCCTGTTCAGTCCTCGCTGGAACACCCTGTACATAACAGTATAAAGTATGTTAAACTGTGGTTCTGTTCAAACAGACTGTTGTTAAATAAAAATAAAACCCAAATGATGATGTTTACGATGTGGGATGTAAGTGCGTGGGATGATGTATTGGAGGCCAAGTTTTTGGGTGTAACTTTGGACTCAAGACTGCAGTGGGGACCTCATGTTTATGGAGTTGCTGAGAGATGAATTGAAGGATATATTTACTGAGGAACCTTTGATGGTGTATTTCTCTGCCTATCTTGAGAACAGCTTAGTTGCTCTGGTTCTTCCACTCATATCCTATGCATCTTGGGCTGGCGTCACTGACAGTGTTGTACTATATCTAGTAAATTTTTATACAATCTAGTTCACTAGTAAAACTGAAGATACAATTTAGTATATTTTTGTATTACAAGATTTGGGTAAAAATAAAAATTACGATCCCAGACTCCCTCTTAAATATAAGCAACTTACTTGTGCCTCAGGACTTTTTTTTTTACATGTATTATTTTATAATATCAATATTCAGTATATGTTTTTCTTTAATCTAGTACATTTTGTCTAAATCTAATTCACTGTTTATTGAAATTTACTGACAACCCAAAAAAAAATTCTGGCAACACTGGTCACTGATAGGGACGCATAGATTGTGTGCTTGTTTGCTCTGTTGCTTTGCAGAGAAGAGTTGTAAGGGTGAGAAACCATCTTGGCTATACAGGCAACTGCAGAGAGACTTTTTCTTCAATTGGTATTCTCCCATTACCATCATTATATATTTGAAAACTTTTTATATATGAAGAGAGGAAATGGCCATCTTACTCATGCAGATGTGAATCAATACACCAGAAATAAACCGCCTCAGTAGGCGCGGTTTAACTGTTTAAATATTTATTTGTTTGTGCTTTTCTTTTAATTACTTGTCTATTGTAGGAGTATTACCATTATATTTGTATTTAATTCAATATTTTTGTATTTTATAGTTTGTACTATTTAGAGATTTATTTTATTGTAGTGTTCTATGTATGACGAAATAAATGAAATCTCAAAATGCACTGGATACTGGACAATAAAATCCTTTAAGGCCTTGCTAGCAAATATAAAAAATTGACATATAAATCAATTTTGCAACAAGATAGGAGTGTTCTTGTCAATAATTGTTTTTGCTCCTTTGGAAAATTTTAAAACTGTAATTTGTATTTTATATCAATAAATGAGTACTCAAAAGTAGCTATTAACATGGGATAAGTAGCTAGGTATTCAAGTAACAATTTTACATGATGCAAATACCTATACAGACTAAACATAGTCAAACAAAAATCATTAGTTTTTTGGAATATATTAATAATTGGGTTATATGTTCAGTAAGAAATGGTTTAGCCATATAGAATTAAATAATGTTATACGTGCATATGATTGTATGCATCTTGAGTGTGCCAGCAATATACATCTCATGTCTATTTATTTGAAAACAGTATGTCTTATAGTTAATATAATAATAATATTGTCATTACTAATTCTCAGAAGTACTGTAACTAAGAACTCTGTGATTTACGAAAATTTTGAGAATTTTTAACATGCTGCCCAAATAACACAAAACTTAGCAAAACACTTATAAGGTTTAAAATTTTACTTTCGTCAATTCTTAAATAGAAAGCCTATTACAGTTCTTAAAATATTGTAATGATGATTGGACTAAAAGACGAATAGATGGTAATGAATTCTACAATTATTGGCCTAATGTAGTCATACAAAAATTTTGAGAATTTTTAACAAAACTAAAAATATGCCTTATTCTAGGTTGGCAAGAGCCGAGTCTTTAAACGAAGAAAACGAATTTTTCGGTGTAAACAACCGAGACTGCGTTAGAGTCGATAAAGATGGTAATGGTTTGAGCCGTTTATGGAATCAGTTTCTGAGAATGTTTCCTTTAGCAAGTTTAGAAACTGCTGAAGCTGTTACATCAGTATACCCTACAATGCACAGTTTGATGGAGGTAAGATATTCTTTATACAAGTTTACCATCACTTGAACATAAAACAAAATTTTTAGGCTTACAAAAATTGTCAGACACCTGAGGAGGGTGAAAAACTGTTACAAAATTTACCTGTTAGAAGGGCAGCAGGGCCTTTGGGGGGTCAAAGAAAATTAGGCCCAGAGTTTAGTAAGAAAGTATACAAATTTTTTTGTTACAAGGAAAATGTTTTACTATAGAAAATCATTATTTACAAATTAAATAAAAATATATATACAACAGAGGTATATGTTTTACTTTTACTTTAGTGTATTTAAACTTTTTAATGTGGTCAAACTCAATAATTCAGAATGCTATCTGTTCAAAATTACTGTTTTATCTTTAATTATAAAAAAATATATTGTTCTTTTTTTTAATCATGACTGATACAGCAACAATTAATGACAACTGCTCACCATGACTTCCAAAATAATTTACTCATTATTTTGTTCCTGTTTTTCACCAACATATAAGTATTTTTGGTTGGTTGTTTGAAACTTAAGAAGGATTCCAGTTTGCCCAATATGATGTATTGCGAGGGGGAAGAAATTACTGGTTCAAACCAGTCCTGCTATTCTAATCACTAAGTTCTTCTGGAATATCATTGCGTGCTTATATCGTTTTACAGAGGCCGAGATCAGTGATATATTAAAGGCACTAGATATTTCCAAAAGGGCTGGTCCAGATGGAATACCTGCCATTTCTTTTGGTAAGATGCTGTCAGTCGTTATCTGGGCCTCTCCGAAAAATTTTTCAAATGTCCTTTAGTCTTGGTTCTTTTCCAGAAATTTGGAAGTTCTCTACTCTCATGCCAGTATTTAAATCCGGTGAGAGATGCGATGTAAAAAACTACAGAGGTATTTCTTTGCTTTCACACATATCAAAGTTGTTCGAGGCAATTGTCAGCAATGAAATTTTTGAATCACTTAAACATTATATCTCGGGGGAGCAACATGGTTTTTATCGCGGTCGCTCAACGCGCTCCAAGGCGGTTGATAGTGTCTGGCATCAGATTGTAATAGTAAAATTACAGCAAATTGGTTTTTCTAGAAACTACATTGATTGGATCAAGTCATCTTTATTTAATCGGCGTCAACAGGTCAACGTATGTGATTCAGTTTCCAATCAGGTTGTTGTAACATCGGGTGTCCCGCAAGGCTCACATATCGGTCCAATTCTATTGTTACTTTTTATAAACAACATAGTATCTTGTTTTAAAATAACTAAATGTTTTTTATATGCAAATGACTTGAAATTATTTTTACCAGTTTCCTCTGACTCCAATCAACTGCAGTCTGACTTTGAGAGATTTGTCGAATGGTGCAGCACCAATTGTCTGCTTCTTAACATAACTAAATGTAAAGTTCTCCGATTTTATAGGTGTAATAATGTCATTGATTCCACTTACTTTGTAAACGATGTAAGTCTAGAAGTTGTTACTTCTGTCAACAATTTGGATGTTATTTTTGACGAAAAACTGCACATGCACAAATTTGCACATTGATAACATAGTAATTAAGGGTTTCAGATAGCTAGGCTTTATTAAACGATATACTAAGCATGTCACTGATACTAAAGCTAATCAAATCAAATCAAAATCGTTTATTTCTTCAATTTAAAAGTGCAGTACAATAACTGAAGAAAAGGTCGATAATAAAAAATAACACTTTACATATACACTTAAACATAAAAATATATAAAAAGAAAAAATAACATACACATTCCTTTAACAAAACTCCTGCAATGAATAACAATTCTTTTCAAGATGTTTCTTTAGACGATTTTTGAATATGTTAATATTAATAGCATTTCTAATATGATCATTTAACTTGTTATATAAGTCACAACCTGTAAAATAATATATTTTTGATAAGTCGCAGATCTATGATGTGTTCCGGTAATAAAAGTGTTTTGTGTCGTGTTTCATAACTATGACCAGATCTAACACTTTGAAACAATGTTTTGTTCCTATACCTCAACCCAGCTATTGTTTGTCTCTATAACTCCCTGGTTCGGAGTGTTTTGGGCTACTGTTCTACTCTCAGATTAAGAATAGACTTTTAATCTGAGGTTCTACTATATAGAGTCCTTCATATCAGTGTTACATTGACAGAATTGAAAAAGTTGAAAATAAATTTGCAAAATATCTTTTGTTTAAATTTAATTTCCCATGCCAAGGTCTGTCTTATAATGCAAAAGTTTTTCTTTGTGGCCTACAAACCCTTGAGTTTCGAAGAAAAATGGCACTTCTAGTTTTCTTGTACAACTTATTAAGTTAAAATGACCTTTCAGACTTTCATTTTACAATTAAAAGGATTAGTTGTGTGAATATCTTTTGTTCGTATATGTTTTGTCTGATATTTGTTTACTCATTAAATTGTATTATCGTGTATAGAACGGAAGCTTTCACGTCTTTGGTCAATTAAGAAATCATGGTAAATTGGAATTACTATACGACGTTTTGCTTTCGACAGTCAGACCATTGACAAAGATTATAAAAACTAGAAGGCCCAGAATTGAGCCCTGCAGAACTCCACATTTACTCTCTTACTCTCAATCACCACCTCCTGCTTACCACCTTCTAAATAGGATTTAACCCATGTGTACTGCATATAAAATATTAAAACTATCAAAAATGCAAACAGAGAAAATCAGCGAGTGTTACTTAATAGGGATCTGATAATAGAGTTTCACTTAATGGCCCAGGAAGCCAAGCTAATTTTTAGGAAAATTAGGGAGCAGGTAATTTTAATTGTAGCTCCTTGCAGCTCTTTTGAACGAACCAAGGTTTATATTTGCTAGACCCTATTCAAGTTCAAAACAGAATTGCAAAAATTTATTTTTTGTATGTCTGCCAAAATATTGTAGATAGAGCAGTTATATTAATGTAAGAAATGAAGGTCAGGATATCTTAAATACGACAGAAAAATGGTCCCGAGGATTTTTTTCTAAATACAGTAGTTTGAGAGATAAAATGATCTGAAACTGTAATTGGTATTCTCACACTGACATCTCCTGCAAAGGTAAAAATCTGAAAATTCAACGAAACTCTATGGATTCCATTGAGTTGTTTAAAAACGAGCTCGAAATTTGTCGCTATAGCACGTGATTAGTTTTCCTTTCCAAACTGGGTATATTTGGCACAGTGCCGCTGCTGAAGCGTTTTCTGCTTGATCCTTAATTTAGAAGTTGTTTTTTTTCTTCACGTACAGAAACAATATAATAAATGGAATTTATTATATTGTTGTAATATAAATTGGAATAGTTCTATGAAAAAACAAAAGTTATTAAAAACTGCCTGATGATTATTGTAAATTTAGCCCCCTCCTCTCCGAAACGTTTACCATTTTCAGATTTTTCTCTTGACAGATGTCATATAAAAAAGATCAAGAGGACTATTTTGGCTATATTTAGCTGCTAATATGTGAAAGAGCAAAAAAATGTCCTTACCTTGTTAAATATGTAACCCATTTAATTTAACGACCTAACAAATAAATTTAGTGAGCAAAAAAAAACCTTCATAAATATATACGCCATTTTCTATTTAAATATTGATTGATAGTTTAGTTATTCGATGTCTATTGATACTTATCACATTAATTTATTATTGATTTTCTTTTATTTGCCTATTGTTATTCGATGTCAATAACTATCAATAAAATGCCTATCCCTAGGTCTAGCATTTTGTTCTCTGACTAGTTCAAAGCACTCTTGCCATTAAAAAGAAATACTGGGTGAGTAGACTGTTAATATTATCCAGTGATAATAATACTATCAATAATTTGTTTATAAAATTTATTACTTTCCCAATATTGTGCAAAAAAAACTGATAAGAACGATTTTTTAAATTATACAGTTTGGATTAAAATCTAACCTTACAGTTAAAACAGTCTTTTTTTAGTACAAAATATTTACATATTATATACATACATAATACAAATTATCCATATTGTAAAATATACTACAATTTCAATTAAACCATATTTACATGTTTGTTATACTAAAATATGATTTAGATAGTTCCTCTAATGAGTATTTGTTTAAATTTTCGCGATACAACATTTTAGATAATATAAAAAAGACCATCAACAAAAAATTTACTGTTAAAAAAAGCATATTAAAATTAAAAATGTAATAAATGAAAAAAATTTTTTACCTTTAGAAAATACATTTTCAACTATTTTTTAAATTACGTTACCTAATTTAAACATGTGATATTAAGTAACAATATGGATACATCTCTATTATTTTTTTTATTGAAATAGGCAAAATATTCTGCAATATTACAGTGTCGCATACTAGTCTATTAGAGTCATTTTAAATCCTTTTTTTTATTCTGCCAATTCTGTAAAAAGAAAAATGAAATTTTAACTCTATTAATAATTAGTGCTTTCTGTTGGTACTTCGGTCTTTAGATACATAATTATTTTTGTTTGCAAAGAGAAAAAAATTGTTTTTTGAAGAATAGAAAAATAAGTAAATATACATTTTTTTCGCAACAAGCATTTTACCAAATTATTTGTGATATTTGTAAGAACAAACTACACTATTTGAAACTTAAAAAATTAAGTGTAGGTATTTAAAAAAAAACAACGCGTCCGATATACCTCAAACACGAGGTCGTTTTAATCCATTTGGGATTGATTTTTTTTTCGTAATGTCGGGTGACACTGTTGCAGATATTTTCTTGAATGCTTTGAAGAGCGCTGTAAACGTTTATGGATCACATTTTCGGGTAAATCTTACGGATCCTACCCAGATTTTGTAAAGTTCTAATATATATTTCATATGGAATTTAGTGTACCAATTGAACGTAATTATAATGTAAATAACAAAGTTGTGTCAAATATGACATACGAGGAGAGGCTTTCTTCAGTATACGGGGAATTCAGAAGTAGTTTTTATTTTTTGCTTTGTACTCAGTACCTTACTTTTCTATATTTATTTATCTATTCATTGTATGTTACAGAATACATTTCCAAATAGTACACAAATATAACTACATATCTATAAACTAAACAGTTTAAAATACAGTGTATGTGTTTTGCTTGATCCATTACAATGCTTAGATAATTAATCCTTTCTTAATAGTGTAATCACAAATGGCATTAATTAGTGTTTATGCTGTACCTGTTTGTACCTAATATATATAAATTAATAAATTATTAACAATTTCCTTATGTATATACGTAGAAAGTTTTTCTCTTTTAAAAGATGGACAAAAACTATTCGAATATATATCATATTAATGCTGCATTGCAGATTCAATGATTTTGTTAGAAAAAAGTCATTGGATTCATTTTATGCGGCAGGGCAACGCTCTCCGAGCAAGGGCGGGTTTACTGTGAAGACCAATGGTTGATTCGGCACGGTGGTCGCAAGGCCAATATGATACCTTTTTTCTAACAAAAACATTTAATCTGCTATACAGCCATAATAGATTGGGTATTGTCACCGATGTTTTGAAATAAAATTCGAACCATTTTTATACAAAAATAAATATTAAAATTTTTGCACAAATTTTAAAATGAGAAAAGATTACTTTCTGCGTATTCTGTACATAAGGAAATTGTTACTAATTTATTTACTTATTTATAAGATTTACGCTACAAACCATTATACAGCTAACACAGCGTAACCTCTAATTAATGCTAATTGAACAAATTAAACACTATTAAGAAAATATTTAAAAAAGAATTATAAACACATCAACAGTCTTAAGACTCCTTCATAAGAGACAATGTAAAATGTATACTCTGCTTAACTGATCCAGCGCGAAATTGCCAATAAAAACAGGGCTACCACTGCTTGTTAACTGAAGCATTCAATTGAGATCAGAATGCTCATTTACCACCCTTATATTAATATAGCACAAGTAACCACAACATATACATTTTTGCTTCATATAGGTGCCTTGTAAAAAGCAAAAATATAAACAAAACTACTCCTGAATTCCCTTTATACCACAGAAGGTCAATGTCCTCGAATGTCATGTTCGACAACTTGATTATTTATTATCTTTATTAAAATTATGTTTCTTTGGTGTACAAAATTCGACATGAATATATATTAGAACTTTACAAAATTTATACAGGATTTATAAAATTTATTCTACTTTTCAAAGTATCTGAGGACATATTTGCGAATATCTATATTAATATTGGGTTAAAAAGTAGACAGACACACAGAAGAGCAACTGAATCCGGTCCGGCACAGCTTCGATTTTATACTTTACGGATTACTCGGTATCTGATTATATTATTTTAAAACGGTGTCCCGTTCGAGATTTATCGACCGCGGCCGGCTCTCGGCTGTACTGATTATTTTGTATTGGTTATTTATATAATATAAAAATGCTAGAATATTTTTATTGAAGTTTTTTGTAAATTTAAATGGATAATTAATTAAATTAGATCAACCTATTTAGTGCTGCCATTTATTTCAGCATGCTTAAGATCAATGCGAATGTTATAATTCCTGTACCAACAGAGTCATGGGGGTGACTGCACTTGAATAGTGTTTGTTTGCGGGAAATTAGTTACATATTCTACTGTTACAGTACAAAAATTGACCATATAATAGAATTATGGGTAATTAACTTATGATTAAATTATATCAACCTATTTGGTGCTACCATTAATTTCAACATGCTTGACGATCAACGCGAATATATAATTCCTATACCAATCAAGTTGTGGGAGTGATTAAACGTGACTAGTTTTTGTTTGCAGGAAATTAGTTACATATTCTACTGTGTTACAGTGTAAAAATTGAATATTAAAATAGAATTTATAAGTTCATTTTGTCAGAATTTCTCGGCGCGAATTCTATTCCTGCCAATGGGGTAACTACAATTTTTGCACTACTCCGCGGCACTCTCCTCAGCAACTCAAAACGAAAAAAGGACCTCCTATATGCACATACACAAAAAAACCTAATACTAAAAAAAATTTAATCAGTTTTGCATGATCCCATTATAAACAAATGCTACCCCAAAAACGGCCACAAAAATAACTTACGAGTAATAAAAAAAAGGTTATACATAGTTTCCCTTTGGCTGCATAACAAATTATGGCCGAGCCCCCTTTCATCAGTGGGCCCCCACGATGTAAGGGCTAGCGGAGGTGTAGCTACGCCACTGATTCCTGCACCATAGAATCTTGGGGACGACAGAACTAGAGCAGATTTTCTACTTTATTGTAACGTACCAAAACTGATTATATTAGTAA
>JAUTXW010004146.1:447500-667500 GCA_030620095.1 Kuschelorhynchus macadamiae | reverse complement strand
ACATTTCACTCTAGATTTCCCGTTACATTGCAGAAATTTGCAACGCTCTCGTTCCACCGTCCAATTTGGCCAATGCCCAAATACTATCCAATTGAACTGTTCTGGATGGTCCAGCTTCTTGACATCTTCGTTTTGGCACAGGCAAAGCTTCATTACTTGGTCGCCCTCTTTTGTGACTATTTGGTAAACCTCTATTGCACAGCTGCATGGCCAGTTCCGTTTTGAATATCAAAAGTGGGATAATATTGTTCTCTTGTCCCAGTTGTTTTTTAATTTTTCTGTCAAGTATCCAGGCATTTACCACAACAACATCAAGCATGTGATAAAATATTCTGTGATACCATTTGCGGCTTTTCATTTTTATGGGGTACAAACCAAGTAATGAATCCTGGAGGTCCACACCTCCCATGTGTTTATTATAAACTCCTACAATATCGGGACAATAAACTTCCTTCCTAGTGTTCTCAGCTTTAAAAAATCTTTTGACTTTGCGAACCGGCTCAGTACCGCAATATGATGATGCCAAAGTCACAATTTTATTGTCATACCACTGTACTGTTCTAATCTCAGTGCCTCCCAAAGTTATTGATTTTTCTTCCATTGCTCCTCTGCCTTTTGCTTTCATTTCTTTTTCGGTCTTAGGATTGAAATTTTTGAGCCGGTTTTGTCTAATAGTTCCAACACTATGGATTCCTTTATTCGCTAAGTAAGCAATAAGGGGTAGTGAAGAAAAATAGTTATCATAATATATTTTATGATTTATATTTGAAGGCACATCTCTACATAATCGGACAATTACGTTACTTGCTGATCCTAAATTTGGTTCTCCTTGTATGACCTGCGTTGCCTCTTGGTCTCCAAAAAGCTCAAAGTTGTATGATATTCCAGAAACTCCAGAAAGGACCCACATTTTGTACCCCCATTTGTGGGGTTTTTTGGGGTTATAAGTTTTTAGACTAATTCGTCCTTTGAACGGTATGATTTGTTCATCGCATGACAAATTTTCTTCAACAGGTAATTTTTTACAGGCTGTTTTTATGTGGTCTAAAACTGGCATAATTTTGTCGATACTTCTGGTATTCGCTGAATTATCTGCAAAGTGAATATTCTTCTTTAGCCTTTCGAAGCGGTTTATAGTCATCACATCTGCAATTTGTGGAAATCGAGTGTTTGGAGACCAATGCCTTCTTGTCGTCGGCTGTCGAACGAGAGAAGTCCAATAAATAATTCCAACAAAACGTCGAAGTTCCTCAACTCCTGTTGTCAATGGCATATTAGGGTTTTGTTGAACACTGTAAATGCAAGTTTGACGAGCAGTTTCAGTGAAGAAGTCTTCGGATAGAAAAAAAGTAAACAACTTATAGGGAGTGTCAAGTTGCAAAATTTCATCAGGTAAAAGTGTAGCTCCTAGAAATTGAGTATTTACTTCATCACGTTGGGTTCTGGTCTTTCTCCATTTTATTTGAGAAAGGTCGGTATAGTTCAGACGTTGTCTTAGGACTGATAAGGGTATCGTGTCTTCTGGATCTTCATCACTGCTGATATTATCATCCAAATCTTCTACTTCTGGCCCAGGACTCTCCTGAAGTTCGTCGTCGGAGAGTTCGGAATCTTCGCTTTCACTAGGCACATCCCTTATGTGAAATACTGTTTGTCGCGCAGTTTTTACTTTTTTTCCATAAAAAAGTTTGCTTGGTATATTTTGAAAACTATCTGGATCCATATTCTAAAAAAGAAAATTCAAAATTATAAATTTACTAAAAAAATATTTTTGCGGCAAAAACAGATTTTTACGCACAATGTTCCCATTTGGGAACAAAACTTCAAATATGCTATTTATTACTTTATTTTCGAGAAATATTTGAAGTAAACGTCCTAACATACAACAAACATACTATAAAATGATATTATAAAAAAATATGAAGTATTACTTACCTAAAAATGTAACTATCGAGCACTAAACGTAGCGTAAAAACACGTTATGTTTCGCCAGAGCGGATAGGAATTCGAAATAACAAACAGTTTGTCTATACCTGCCATCTATTGGGAGAATGATTTAGTATTAAATATTAGCTTCCCGAGAAGGAACACCGCGCATTAAAACATTATTTTGCAAGTCGTATTTAATAAATATTTACAAAATGATATTTTGTTCCCATTTGGGAACAAAATGTAATAGAGGGTTAAGTGGATGGGAATACATTCCTTCGTATGGCAGGAGTTTCTCAAATTTCTCAGGTGTCTTTAAAGACAAAGGTATCAAATCGAATTAATTTACAATCAGCAAAAAAAGACCTATCTGATGAACATTTAAATAGGGTATTCCATTAAAAAATTGACAACATGTCAACATTTTATATTTCCAAAAATATTACGCATTTATTTACATTTTTATATCAAATCAAATCAACTCTCTGTGTGGGTGTCAAAATATACGAGAAAACCCTATACATATTCTAAATAATTACACGAAGAACTAATCTGGGTTATTATGAATTTTTTTTTTCATAAAGAAAGGATACATAAACAGGGAAGTTATGAATAAAGCTCTTTTATCG
This sequence comes from Kuschelorhynchus macadamiae, assembly GCA_030620095.1. NCBI lineage: Eukaryota > Metazoa > Arthropoda > Insecta > Coleoptera > Curculionidae > Kuschelorhynchus > Kuschelorhynchus macadamiae. Next base: position 664,942 of record JAUTXW010004146.1, on the reverse strand, counting down.
ATTTCTAAGAAAGCAATTCTAACTTATTTCAGTGTTAATCAGGGCCGGCTTCGACTGAAAAATGGCCCTCGTTTGTAGTAATCAGCACTGAAATAAGTCAGGTTTGCTTGCATGAAAACATTTTTATAACATAATCGTAGAATATACAAGTTCTATTTACCTATAATTATAAATATGCTCTCTTGCAGTGGCGAAGCGTGAAACAAAATTTTAGATTTTCCCGTTGTGAATCGGTTTTTGTCGTTGATCGAGACCCATATGTTCTTTTTTATGTTACAAGTGGTAAATATTTCTTTTATTATTTTCATTTTAGGGAATAAATACGATAGTTTAATAAACATATTTATATTATTATATGTATCCAATCAAAATTCGCTGAATCCATTTTCTACAATATATTCTAACGAAACTTAAATAACAAAATAAGCCTGGTTCTATACTTATAGAGTTGATAATTAATTAAAAGAAGTCAGATCAAAAGAAATCATGGGCGACCCATTCACCCAGGCATCTAAATAAGCCAAGCTAAAATTTTCCACCCATCCGAGACGTCTAGCCAAATAACAATTTCGCCTACTGTAGTAGACATTTCACTACTTGTCTTAACCGGAAAAAACCTCATATACTGTAGAATAAAATCAGTTCTCCTTTATTTATGGATATTTTTGTGATTTCTCTGTAGCAAGGCATACGTAATATTTCCTTAAATATAACTTTAACGTGAATTATTTGGGAGCATTAGCCATTTTTTTGTTTTATTACATTTTGCTCACCTCGAGTATTGAGAAAACATATTTTGCAATCCCCAGGTAATTAAATCATATCTTTAGGTTTAACTTATAGTTATCCTGTAATAATATCCTATTAATTTTATTTCCAATAATATGAAGATTATCACGGGTTTAATACCAAAATATATTTTTGATAAAAAAAGGTTTATATTTTATTAACTTTAACACCTTGTAGGTCAAAAACCGCATTGTCGCGATAATGATAAGATTTCCTCAGGAGGTAGAATACTACATTATAATAAAATGTTTACACGTTATTTGATTTAAATATTTATATTTGATTTTTTTAATACTGGACATTTAATATAAATTAAATAGTTTTTTTAAAATACTTGATAATGAATACTTTCAGTTGGTGTTCTCAATTTAAGAAATTAAATAAACTTTGCACCAAGCTTATCAGCTCATCGAATCTAAACATAATAAATTTAATATAGACATTTGATTTCTAAGATTTTTAACACATTTTTGCTATTGTAGATATTTTGCATTGGTTAGGTGTGAGAAACATTTGATGAGTTTTGATTTTTTTTTAGAAAAATGATAAAAAAAAATTTACCGAATTTCTATCTAAAAATTTGCACATTGACATAAAATCTAATTAGAGACAACTTTTTCACACAACATTTTTCAAAACAATGATCACAAACCTCAATTTTGGCACTTTTCAGAAAAAAATTTGAAATTTGACATATACCGTATATCACATGACATTTTTTAATAATTTTTTGTTTTTGGACAAGCAGAGACGATCACCTTAGTTACATTTATTATAAATCATTTAATTAAAAATAGTCCCATATGGTGCGAACTTCTTGGTAAGCACTGTACATATATAAGTATATATATATATATATATATATATATATATATATATATATATATATATATATATATATATATATATATAATGTGTTTTTGCAAAAACAGAACTTCCCCGTATTTTCCAAAACGAATGCTGTAATGCACTCATGTATTTAAAGTATCAGTTGTAAATTCGGTGAGATTCAGCTTTTCCGTCTCTCTCTAACATATTGTCACTTATCTGAAAATATTAAATCTCAGCTGTCAACCGTAAGTGTAAGACATCCCTGGTTTTAGGATGTCAAATACTTGTTAAAACCGAGATACACAAATCCAGAATCGCCTTGAAAAGTCAAAATCTTGAAAAAAAAGAAACTTAACATATAGGCCCTAGTTTACGAAACAACTCACAAAGTTACCGATCTGAGAATTTTTGCAATATAAAAAAATTATCGCATATTTTCAAAAATGCAATAATTTATTTTTTTCTAAATATCTCAAGAACCCTAACAGCGATCCTTAAGTGCCATTAAGCTGTATCAATGTTGTTTAAAACATTTCCCCATTTAAACTCTATTCTCTATTTCTTATAATACGCGAGAGAGGGGTATTCTACGGACACACTGTATAGCCATTAATATTTTATTAACAATACAATATCTAAATTTTTCGAGGTGGCGAGGATTAATTATTTAATATCCACCTTTTGTTCTGTATATCTAGTACTCTCTGCAATTTCAATACATTCCATGTGCGTATTTAATGAATGAAGTGTCAAAACGCATACATCGCATTTAAACTTATCTTCGGGTAAGAACGTACATTTTATATAATATTCGTATTACTTCGTTGTCACCTCAAAAAATCTGGCAACACAGTGAGAGGTGCATGCATAACAAGAGTACCTACAGTTCAATATAAAAGGTAGAGGTGGCTCCGGATTTGATATCTCTATGAAATATATATAATTGTTTAAAATAAAAAATCGTTTCCCCTCTTTTGAAAATCCGAATAAACAGGCTCTCCTCAAGCCATATTTGCCAAATTTGGGTGCAAAAACTTATTAGAAGGAGATGAGGTGAGGTCGCCTTATCTGTAACACTGAGGTGACAACTTATAATCTATCATATATATATATATATATATATATATATATATATATATATATATATATATATATATATATATATATATATATATATATATATATATATATATATATATATATATATATATATATATATATATATATATATATAAATTGAAATTTCTTGGTTTTAGGTCAGTTTGTGCGAAACAAGCACTTTTGGAGAACAGTTATCCACCAAAATGTGTCAATAAAATATTTAAAAAAAGAATTCATATATTTTATAATTCACAAAAAAACAGCAGAAAACACTAATAAATAAATCAACAAAATTTATATCATTGCCCTTTATAAATGGCCTCTCACAGCAATTCCAACATCTCTTCGAAAGAAATAACATAAAAGTGTGTCATAAAGGATACAACTTATTATCTTCGGGTATATACTCAAGATTAAAAACAAAAACACCTAAGAATAAAAAAAGTAATATCATTTATGAGATTCCATGCAGGGATTGCCCCGGGGTTTATATTGGGCAAGCAGGGCAGTACCTAGAAAATAGATTAAAGGGTCATAAGTATGATAAAGGAAATACCACTCCTTTGACATCACATCAAAAATCGCGAAAAAAGTCGAACCAAACAAAAAGAAACGAGAGTTCCTCGAAATGGTAGCAATCCAAAAAAATCCAAATGCCATAAACGACAAAAAAGATCTAAATAATTTAAGTAAAACCTACCTATCAGTTCTATAGTACCCAAGCATATATTTTATTTATTTTATGTTCTTCGGTTGTGATTGTAAATTGTTAGTGAGATATGTAAAGTGAAATCGTTAAATATATTGGAAATTTTATTTTTAAAATTGAGCTACGTTTAAGGTAAGATTCTTGACATTTATGTAAGTTAAAATTGAAATTTAAAAATTCCTGAAATTTGTAGACTTTTGAAAAAGGCCTAAAAAAAGGTCGAAACATTAAGAAAAATGTTCAAAAAGACAATGTGAGCTAATTTATTTCAACACAAACTGACCTAAAACCAAGAAATTTCAATTTAGAAATATATTATAATATTAGGAGGTCAAAGAAAATATACCAAAACTATATATATATATATATATATATATATATATATATATATATATATATACATATATATACATATATATACATATATATATATACATATATATACATATATATATATATATATATATATATATATACATATATATACATATATATATATACATATATACATAGAACATAGAATAGATTACAGTGGCGGAATGTTCGAGTGGAAACAACATTTTTGTATTTTATTTTTATATGTGTTGAAAAATATATTTCTGACCGATATGATAGTTTGTTCTTTGTATTCACTTGATTTTAATGATCAAATAAACCGTCGAAAAAAAATGCAAAACTTCTTTCCTTTCAATCTCATCATTACCATTGAAAAAACTAATATAACAGCACTTTTTAATGTTCAAAAATAAATAATTCGTCATTGTCCATTTCCATTCTTATCCCACTCAATCGACCAATATAACTTAAAATTATTAGCAAAATTGCTTACTTTACAGTTGCAATACTTGGTCAATAATATTATTGACAAATAGCTTGAACAGAATATGTATTTGAAACAAACAGAGAACAGGAAAAAACTACTTTTGATAATCAAATAATAAATCGGTTTTTTATATAAACCCCTTTTCTAATTCCCTGTTTCTACCCTATGTATACTATTTACCTAAAACGAAATTATTCTAGATCCAATATAATGTTTAGTACAGAAAAAAATTATTAAAAAGGCATATATATATATATATATATATATATATATATATATATATATATATATATATATATATATATATATATATATATATATATATATATATATATATATATATATATATATATATAAATGAAGAATGAAGAAGGTGACAAAGGTGAAAGGAACTCATTCATGATTATTAGTTATCCAAATGCATTGTCGACATATAGCGATTTCTGCAAGAATCCGATCACAGCGAAGACATTAAATTTATAATTGTAAAATTGACAATCAAAAAGCAACGACAATTTAAAAAACTAGTCCGGCTTCATATTATTCAGATATCTGTTTCGGATTCCTGCTGAAATCTCTATATGTCATATGTGCATTAAGATGATAGATACATAAACCTCAATGACTAATAATCAAAATGAGTTCCCTTCCTCTTTACCTTTTTAACATCCTCCCCAGTTTGTAGCTGCCAAAGGCTGCAGTACTGTAAAAATTAACTAACAAATTTAATAGTGGTCAGAGTGTTCAAATACAAAATGAAAACCCCAGCTGAGACAATTTATTTTTTCAAATGGTGATCAAATAATTTTGGAAAATGTTTACTAATAAAATATACAATCAAAAGGCAGTTCTTTCCCTCTTTAACGCCATAAAAATGAACTATCATAAAACTGAATAAGTTAAATTGTCATAGTTGGATGTTGAGTTCACTGTCTTCATGGTATAGTGGTCAAAGCTTTCGTCTAAAAAGCGAGAGATCCAGTGTTCGAATTCAAGCAAAGACATATTAACTTTTCAATTTTAATAAAATTGTCAAAAATGATGACTAAGCAATTTGGGGAAATTAGGGACTGTGTTGCTTAAAAATCAAATTAATTTCCATTAATAACCTTAGATTCGAAATGCGCTCAGTGTAAAATTTTAATGCACTTCAATATTTACCTTCTTAAATGCAGGAATGCTGTATAACACAATTTTCTAAACTCTTGATAATGTTCCGAGTTGATTCCGCCCATAGCTTCTACCATTTCTTTACTTAATTTCATAGGAGGTGGTAACGGCTTAGGATCCCTACCTAAAATGTACCTAAGAATCAACAAAACAAATTAGCTTTCTCAGAACGCGGTTTTTATATTGTATGGAATATGAAGCAAAATTTAAGTTTGACCTTTCATTAACCAAACTTTTATTCTTTACTACGGAATCACCTAACCTTGAAAAGTCCAAAATTAATATGTTAACTACTGACCAGGAAGTTAAAACTATCTTTGTCTATTTCCTATTGGCTTTATTTATTTGACTCTAAAAAGAGGTGAGCAGAAGATAGATTTTCTTCTTATTAATTTTTAATTGTTTTTGATTTTTCTATGTTTATTGTTTTTATCCTTGCAATTTTTATACCGATTGAAATGCTTTTTGTCTAAAGTTAATGACTAGGTAAATGGCGAATGTTGCAGACTTTGATAAAAGTTTTGCTTTTGTTGTGACTTAATTAAATATGATCCAATAGGTAAGAAGATTTCAGATACAACCAATCCTAACTTTTGCAAGAGAGTTGAGGTCGTATATTATGAAGTGCATTAAAATTCTGTATCTGAAGTACCTAAATACTGTTTACGTTATTCAATGAGGTTTTGTCCAATTTAGAGGAACTATTGAAACAATGTCTATATGTAAGCTAAACGTTTTGATAACTTCAGGAGCTAAACTAGACAAGAGTAATATTTTAGAATTCTTGTACTGGGCCCTGCATCAAAAATGGATTCACCTGGGAAGCTAATAGCACACATTTTTTGCAATGTAGAAATACTTATATTTCTTGAATGCATGCCTAAGGGCACTACATTTACTGAGGTTATCCGTAGTAATCTATGTACTGATGGCTATTGATGAAAAACTGGTTTAACCATAATTTTTCCACAACATTCAAAGTTTTACCCAAGCAACATTCTGACGTAGTGCGGATGTTGGTATTTACACTCTGACGTCGGCTCCCAACATCGGCACGATGGTACAAGGACGGTTTCCTGACCGATTTGGGGAATACAAATTGGTGACAACGTTGCCAGACAGGGCATACGTCGGTGGAACGTGAGCATAAAAACTACAATTGTAATAAATTGGCCAAAATGGGTTTGGCAGTAATATGTATCAGGCCACCTTTACGAGTCAGTTGTTTTTGCTTTATTTGCAGCAGGTATATTATGGCAACTAATCTAAACTAAACTAAAGTAAAATTATTACACATCTAATTTCGAGTTTAAATGTAAACGAGCTGGATTTTTAAACGATCGCCACTTTACTGATAATACATATACAATTTATAAAAAATATTTTGTATCTAGAATTGAAATTCTGTTAAATTTTCATTTTAGAACTTTATATTTATCAATAAATATAATATTTTTAGCAAATAATGTATGTTTTATAATTAACTATATTTAATGTCAATCTTGCATAATGGCTGACACTTCGCTTTTGTGCAGTTCAAAAATTCAACACAAAATGTATGTTTTTTTTTACTACTTCTAACTTCCGTGTCTGCACCTCTTATTGTTAAATTTTTGTGCGCACAGATGAAGATAATTAAAAATTTCACGACCTTTTGGCAACATTAAAAACGTTTTTTAGAAGAAAATATTTTCAACTTTAATAAAAATTAATTTTAATGTAGAATTCTACATAAATTATCAGGTAAAAATAGAAAATAATGACCACGACTTAACAATGTAACATTGCCACACAAGCATGTTCTAAAAACCTGCTCACTATTTTTTTTAAAATTGTTGATTGACAGAATGCAAGCGGAAATCAGCTTCTATTTCAATTTGCTTTTTCAAAATAAACACAATGAAAAGCTACCCATATTTAGCTGGCTATTACTAGTGTCACTAGATGTTCGTTATTTACACGTCCATTAAAACTGCGTTATCGGACGTTGAATCATGTCGGCAAAAAGTATTAAAGATTATCACCACCGTTCTCTTAGTGTTGTTCTTTGCCTAACATGAATTGAATTCGAGTAGATTTCACTCTTTTAGACGTTGGCACAACGTTTTCACTACAAATGAATTTTGAGTAAAGTAAATTTAATTAAGTTGGACGTTCATTCGATGTCCGAATATAACTCCTGTAACTAATTCCTAAAATAAACTAAATGAGAGGTTGTGCCTTAGAACGTCACCTGGTGGACTGGTTTTGAAGCGCTGCCGACGGTGTAGAGAGAAAATGCAGTTGTAGTGAAGGCGGCAACTTTATTTTGATTATATATTATAATATTTATATTTTTTTCCCGCTGCATAATTTATTTAATAATATATTCTTACCCAAAATCAATATGGAACAACTTCCCATCTTGAGTGAGGAGTAAATTATCCAGATGTCGATCTCCAACTCCCAACAAATAAGTAATGACGCAATAACCAGCGCAAGATCGTACGTATGCGTCCATTATATCAGGCTGGATACCATAAGGGCCATTTTCTTGAGGGTGATGCTTTCTAAAATAATTCTGAATACTACCTGTTGGTGGAAATTATTATTAAGATTATTATTGTTCAAACAATCTACAATCATCTAATAAATTATACAAAAAAAAAATCCAATAACATCTTAAGAGGATATCGGTGTAATTCTAGTTTTCAGTTTTAAAAAAAATCTTTGATTATTGAATGACCTATATTCTGTAATACTTAGAGAAACACTACTATAACTTTGTTTCAGAGATCTTCATTTTTTTTATTAAACAAAAACTCATTTTACAAGATCAAACGCCAATCAGTCAACTCGTATTTACCCGAACATCGGATTCGCTCAATAAGGTAAAACCCATATAGATTTGTCACACTGCGGACAGCAATTAGTTTTTGTACAACACAAACGATAATTAATATTTACTCCAATATCCTCTTAAACAGAATAAAATATACTCCTATTTAGCCTTGGTTAACACTGTGTTAGAAAGTTGAATTATTGGATTAATATTACATGAACGGCCTCAAGAAAGTGGGGCATGTGTAAAATCATTTGTCATGTAGACAATTCCAGATTTTGATTATTCCTATCTTAGTTTTACCTGTTTTAACAACATCACTTTATCAAACTAACATTAAACTGCCGATTTTTAAAGAAATTGAATGTATACTTGTTGACAATCGGAGATGCATCTCGACTGAAATGTGAATAATTTATAGTGGATAAACATAATAATAGAATTTAGCCAATATTAAAACCATTTTAATGCCAAAGCTGATATTAAAAAAAATATTATTATAACATATTCAATAATACTGTACTACAGAATATTTAAAAAATTATTATATATCATACATTAACACATACTTTATGTTGTACACATATGAATTGAAGTAAATATTATGGTCTGATGATGGTCACTTTAGCCGAAACTGACCCCCTTTAGAACTACGTACCTTCCATACCAAGTACTTCGGCAATGGTTGTAGATTCAATAAACTGTACAAATCCATGTTTTGTGCTCGTAGCCAACACCCTATAAGGAGTAAGTTTCAGGTCTAAATTCTCTTTGTTCAGCAGCTTGTCCATGAGAGTGATCATTTGTAAGATAAGTTGGTCTTGTCGTAGGTCATCGCCGAGTTTGAATATAGCGACGTATTCTTTCTCGTCCGTTGTTGTAAAGTGCAATTTGGCGGGCATCAGTGCCGATTTAAAAAGTAACGCTTTTTCAGAAACTATCCCAGTGATTTTGACCTGGAAATCAAATGTCATACTTAGATACTAAACTATATTTTACTCCACTAATACAATACAAAGATATCGGTACATTTTTGAACTTCCCTCGTTGTTAATATTTCTTTTTATTATAGGAATAGTGAAGTGTGACACACAAACATTTTTATTGCGTGGCATTTTTTATCACTTTCTACATATGCAACAATTGACTTTTTGGGAAAAAATTTTAAATAAATTGAATTGAATTTTCTACACAGATTTGTTAAAAGGTTCGTTAGACCGCCATTTTGTTTCGTTATATTAAATTGGTAGTCAATTTAAAGCCAATTGACTAAGAAGGTTTTTACGTTGATTTTTTTAAACGTTTTATTTTGCCTCCATTTTGTTCCACCATATTGAATTCGTGTCACAATTTTACCTTTATCTCTATATTATACTTAATTCTTGCACAAAATTAAAAATCAATCTAATAAGTTTTTTCATGTTCATTTTTAAAATATTTTATTAGACCTTCAATATGTTTTGCCACATTGGGTTTGTACCAAAATGTTCATTTCTACGTAATACCTGATTGTGCAAATTTGAGGTAAATTGGATAATTTTTTTTTACATTTCACTAGGCCACCATTTTGTTCCACCATATTGGATCATACCCATATGAGCTTATTTTTTTGACCAAAATTTGAAGTCAAACGGGTAGGTTGTTTTTAGCTATTCCGCAAACTGACAGACATGCAGGGATCCTAAAATATAAAGATCTGTAAAAACCTGGGAGGGTGATTTTTTAATAAATACAAACATTTTATTTGGTCGGTATTTTGTTCCGCCATCTTAAATTCATACTACAACTTTACTAGTTCATCTCTATCACACTTCATTCTTTTTCAAAATTTCAAATCAATCTAATAGTTTTTCAGATTGCTTTTTGAAATATTTTATTAAGCCGCTATTTTGTTTCGACATCTTGGATACGTTCCAAAATTTACCAATTCATTCTTACAAAATACCTTGATTTTTGTGCAAAATTTGAGGTAAGTTAAATAAGTATACTGCGCGACTTTAGAGGTGGATAATTGGATTTTTAAAAATCAATATTTCTGGGATCCCCTCTAGCTGTAAGAACTGTCTGTACCCACCTTGGCACACTAAAAATTAATAATCAAATAAAATTTTGATCCGAAGCTCATTAGTCATCTATGTCGAATACTCAAATCGTGCATTTATAGTTCCTCTGTGTAGCCACAGTTGCAGCTATATGATGTTCGTTGTATATTTCTCCACGTTCCCGCCATTGTTAAAATACGGCCATTTGAATGATAGAAGACTGCTGTCCAGTTACAATGCTCAGTGATTGTTCTATGGGCAACGCGATGCTCCCTATTTAATTGAGGATGTCGAGCACGTCTTTGAGCTACCTTCTTCTGACTGTAGAGAGACATATTTCCCGTGTGTGCACGAAGTTTGGAGGCAGAAAATATCTATATATATTGTGTTAAATTTTTTGTTGAATATTTAGTAACAATTATTTAATCATTAATTATTTAAATTATGAATTTTATTTAAAATGATGTAATCCACTGAAATAAATAAAAATCTTAGGTATATGAAAAATAATTATATCAATTTTTCTTACCTCAGGATCTAGTGGAAAAGGAATTGGATCAAACTTGGCAAAATTGTACTTGAAGGCATCAGGATCCGAGAGAAGCTCCTTTAATTTTTGTATTTTCTTAGCCCTATATGCGTTTTCTCTGGACACAGCTTTAATTAATTGTACCAACTTGTCAATAAATTTCTGTTGTTTAGTTAAGATAGCACGCTTTTTCTGCATGGACTCTGTACCTTTAGCAAGGGTTTGAGAGAAGGTCTTCATAACAGTCAGGTACATGTTGCGAACTTCTTCCTTAAAATTAATTATTGCATATATTGACATGATATGTGAAGTGAATTACAGAAAATGTTTGATATGGCGAAAAATAAAATACACTGACGGGCACGAGGAAGAACTGAAGCTAAATTTAATTCATGTTTGCGAAAATATATTTTTAAACTAATCGACGGATTTTAATGATTCCTGGGTATTTTTAAAACCACGGTCTTTGTGTCTTTTATAAGGAGCGTTTTCATTTTTAGTTTATTTTGATATCTTGAATAATTTTAAAGTTATTTATATTTTAACCACGTTTTTGGTTTTCCATAAAATATTATTGTTATCCACAGATTTTTTAAATATATATTTTACCTACGACGACTTATAAAATTAACAAAAAAGCACTGTTAATTAGGCTAGAATCACACCAAGAAAATTTTTATAACTAAATTTACATTGCTTTTTTTATAATAAAAAATACCGTTTAGATATTTGTATCTGATCTATTTACATGACATAAAATATATAGTTCTCGCAATAATGTGTTTTACATTTGTATTTTTTGGCCTTTGTTACCGATAATTATCTGTTTACTTCAAAAATACACCTCTGTTGGGGCTAAGCAACAAAGTTACGGTAAATGCGTATTCATTTATTACCAAAAAAAAACTCCTTGTAGATTTAACCCACGAATTTTTTCTTGATGCAGAATATTTTTAAATTATAAAAATGAATGTACACTTTATTAATGTATAAAAAATAAAGATCAAAAAAAGAAGTGAATAATAATAACATTTTTATGGAAAGGCGCATAAAATGTTGGGAACACTTAACTTTCAATTATTTAAGATCTCAAATAACAAAATCTAAAAACTAAAATTTTAATAAAAGATAAATCGACATATGGTAGAAGAGGTGTCGAAGACTCCGTAAACAGGAAAAGATTGTGCCTTTAAAATAGTCCAAGGATCATTAAAATTAGTTACTTAACTAATTTAAAATATACTTTTCCAAACATGAGTTAAATTTAACTTGAGACGTTTCACCTATCTGTCAGTCGATATTCCCGTTTTAACAATTAAAATGTGTGTTGCGTTTTGAAAAACAATATTTCTTAATATACTAGAAACAATAAAACAAGTCAGTCCTTGTACTTGGATTTTGCGAAAGTATAATGTAAAGACGTAGCCGTTGCAAGCATTAAATAACCCTTATAAAACGTACATTCGTCAAATAAATCAAATGAAATAACCCTACGAAAAATCAAGTAATAGAAAAGAAGATGCAGAATAATATAGATTTTCGATTACAGAAATAACATAACTACATATTAGATATCAGTAACATAATTACATATGCAACACCAGATGTATTCAAACAGAAAACATTACAAAGCCAATCTGTTTAACGGCCTTTTTAACTGCAAAATGTTGATTATCAAAATGTCATATTCTGAAAAGTTACGATTGTAACTGAATAGTAGTCGGCCATAAATGCACTAGCCCATAATTTGTACGGTGGTATTTTTCTAAAAATAGTTGAGTTGTCTTGTTCTCCTAACAGGGACCCATAATAAGACCGACTGCAACAATATTTCACAGTCAATGCCTTCACTAACCAGTGCATTCTGTCTTTGAAACTCAAGGGTTTGAAGATCAAAAAGAAGAGCTCTAGTGGTATAAGATAGACCTTGATATGGAAAAATTAAATTTATATTATAGATATTTTGCAATTTTATTTTTTCATACTTATTCGATTTGTCGATGTGACATGATGGACTCCATATTATAGAACAGTATTCTAAGACTCCGACCCAATGAGTTATAGAGAGACCTAATTGCTTTCGTATTAGTTGCATACTTTGTATGTCGTTTTATGAAGCCCAGCAATTTAAAACAATTAAGTACAATGATATTAATATACAGATCGGTGAAAGAAATAACAACTTCAAGACTTATGTTATCTGTGAAGTGTATGGGATGAATATGTTTATGAAATCGGAGCAATTTACATTTGGAAGTCATTTGCATATAAAAGACATGTAGACATTTTTAAATAACCTACTATATCGTTTATATAAATAGTAGGAAAATGAGATTAGACCGATTTTTAATATGGAAGAAATAATCTACTTTCTGCCCTTAAGCTAGAGCGGAGTATTGATATTTTTTTTTTTAAATTGAAAGTGAAACAACTTAGATTTCTAGACTTTATATTTGTCAAAAAAAATGTTTTTTTTTAATGCTATGGAAAGCAAGCTAGGACGGCACTTCAGAAAATATTTTTCGATACTACTAAAAAAACAACATTTCTTTTTTTTTAAGTTTTAAACAAAACATTTGTTTTAAGTTTATGTTTAGAATAATAAAAAAAACATGTTAAAACACTTGTCTTAAACTGTGATATCATAATCAATTATTCTTATCTATCTGAATTTATAGTATAACTATGGTACAGTTGTATACAGTTTAAAGCAAGTAATAGTATTTTAATCATGTTCAAAACATTTATTTTTAATACGAAAATATTAAAAATAAGTAACACATAATTTGAAAACCAAAAGACATCTGATTGATGAGTACTTAATTTTATTTGTGGCAATGGAATAGTACGAACGTACAGATCAAGATTCAGTCACAAAACTCTCTTTAAAGTATGTTATAAAACGAATTCCGGGCGTTTGTATAATAAACTAGGCTAAATTACCAAAAAACTTAGATATGAACACATATTTTTAATGCTATTAAACAATATAATTCAGATGTATTATTCATATTACATAATGTGACAGGTAAAAGTGTTATCTATAATGTATCTTAGACAACATGAAAATGGAAGTCCATCAAAGCGAGTGAAAGTCAAAGACTCCTAATATAATAGAGCTGGACTATGCAATCTACAGTACAGTATTTGTACCATTTCAACCATAAAACAGTAACTATGATATTCTCCAGATGACGTGCCTACCTGATTGAAGACAATACATTTTACTTACGTCTTGTTTAACTGAGCCATCTTGATCTTCACACTCTAATAATAAGTACCAATAGAAATAATTGGCTAGCGTGAAATTCTTACACGCCCTATGTATTAGGAAAGAAGCTAAATCGTTTATATTTTCCTCTTCTTCATACATATTGCTCTGGAGAGTCTCAGTGTTCCCAGATTCGGTGCACAAATTCTGCATTATGCTAGGCGGTAAGCTCTGTGACGGCTGAAAAAAAAAATGCTGTTTAAAAAACATAAAAACAACGAAGTTGAATCTTCTAAAACATGTGAAGTTTCGTCGGGAACTTTAGAGAATGGTAGCCAAGTACAGGCCTTGTATACACATTTCTCCAAAGCACTCTACAGAGTAAACCATAAAATAATACTTTATAAGTTAAGAATATATGGTATGGATGGACTATGCTGTATTAAAACAGAACTAAATAAAATTCAAATACTCATCCTAGCTATAGAAGGCTTGACTGATAAGAAAACTGTTATCTTGGATTAAAATACAAGAGTTTTAACCACCCTACACCACAATTTATTACGTTCAGAACGCGCGTTTCGCTAACCAAGTTAGCATCATCAGCAGATGATACAAACTGTTATCTTGGACTTGAATACTCTGTTGGGCAGATTTTTATATTTGTTTGGTAACTTATTATAAAAAAGAATTGAAAGACATCCCGGGACATTCCTGCACCTCCCTAAGAATTGGTCACTAGGAATTAAGTTGTGTCTACGTCTAGTCTTATAGTTATAAATCTCTTGATAAGTCTGGTAAATTTGAATATTATTTTTAACACAAAGCAGGATTTCGAATATAAATATGATAAGTTCATGATATGTATGTTTATAAACGACAGCAAACAATCTGCTCTATATGATAAACTTGCGAGAATATGGACTGCCCGGCGCTGCAGACAGAAAGACTCTCAATGCATCAGAATTGTGACCCTATGGAATGATCACATAGAAAATGTGGCTGTGACAAAATGAAAATTATGCCTGATTTGACACCCCCCAGTGAAACACAGTCAACAAGCCATGCAGCAAAAATTTTTTTGAAGACAATTTTCTACTACTTGCGCCTGTATGAGCGCACCAGTGCAGACCTCGTCCAAAAAGCCTTAACACTGGTGCCCTCATCCTTATTAAGGGCATCATTTGTCGAGAAAAGAATGGTTTTAGACGCATTAAGAAACAATTGGTTTGCTGCAAACTTTTGTTTAGCCCTCAGGTGTAACTTACATTCCTCAAAACCTCTGTTAGCTCTCCTCCACAGCAGGAAATTGTCGTGTCGTCAGCGAAAGGAATATAATGGGCCTTAAGATCTATTAAAGAAAGATCATTGATGTAAATCAAAAATAGTAAGGTTCCCAGGACAGAGCTCTGGTGTACTCAACTAATTATATCTCTTTCTGTTGACTTCATCCCAGCAACCTGCACCGCCTGATGACTGGTGCGATCAAAATTATTTTGCATAAATTTTCACAAGAGTATTTCGTGGCAGACACAGTCGAGCGCCTTACTTATCACAGGAAGTGTAGGACAAATAATTTCGATCCTCAAAAGCCTCACACACGAGTTCGACCAAAACACCAAGAGAAGTACTATGATCCTTGCAGAAACTGAACTGCTTATCTGAGAAAAGATTGTTAGATTCAAATAAATGAGAAATTCTTACTGCTAAGCAGTTTTTAAATATCATGATGATCATGGTAAAATATGTTACTGGTAAAAATAGATGTAACGATCGCAGACTTTAAGGCGTTTAGAAAGATGTCCTCAGATATATACTGATTCAGGAGCTTGGTCTGCAGAAAAATTAGAAAGTTTTTAATATTTTTTATTAATTCTACAGTAAGTCTAAAAGGATCCCTACTCTTCATATTTTGAAGTTGATTTATTATATCATAAAGAAAAAGTTTAAGAAAAAAAACATGCTCCGGTAAAGGGATGTTTTAGGTTGGGTCAATTACTGAACCTATTTGACATTTTAAATTTAAAGAAATATTGACAAAAAAACTGATTATACACATCAGGTAGGATATCAGACTCAAAGTCATTCTTTTTTGAAACGCTCCTATAAGTATTTAATGTTTTCCACAAACACTGTGAATTAAATACTAAATTATCATTTGCTGATTTTTTTGCCTGTTGTATGGTTTTTTTATATAGTTTTTTATGAGTTCTAATTGCATTTTTCTAATCAACAGTTGGATATTGGTAAGATAGTTCAGTAAGAAATAGCAGTTTATCCAGCATATATTTCAAGTCTTCTTACACTAATTAGTTGTGTGGCATTGACCCCTTTACTTCTGATATGTTTTCTCATGAAATGAGCGAGTAAAAGCACTGGATATTAAGCTAACAAATAATGAAAATTTATCGAATTTATTTAGCTATATATAACACATATGACAAGATAAACACAGTTTGTCCCTTTTACTTAAAATTATATTCAATAAAAACAACGGTGAGAAATATCTCTCTTCAGTCAGATTTGAATCCATTGCTCTGGTGACAAAAACATAACGAAATTAAATGCATCCAAATGTAAAACTGTTCTTCCATCCATTCTAGAATCCCTTATACTTACTCCTATCACATCAGTGACTTGGTACCCAACGTTAGATACCTCTGTCCTCGGTGTAATCTTTGATGCCCAATTTTCTTTTATCCGACATATCCTGCGGAAAAGTGTGTTCCTTAAAATGCTTGTCTTTGATAAAAGGTGTACAGTTGATTTTCACGGCATAAATTCATCTAAGCTTCTTCATCTCTGACTTGTCACACCTCACCTCCAATATTGCTCCTGTGTATGCTTTTCCTATTATAATATTCCAAATGTATGTGAGAAGTCTTTAAGTCAAATATCCATGATGAAATTAATTAACATGTCATCCCAAATTTCAAATTGAAGAACCGCCCGAAGGCGAAAAATTTTGTTTTATATTCTGTAAGAGAGATGAGGATTATTTAGGTCTTATTGGGGTTCTTGCCCTAGCCATAAACTAAATTAGCAAAGTAGCTAAGTATATTATTCTTGCAGTACTAAGTGATACTTCCAAATAGGATATTACTTGTTTTGTAGAGCTGGGAATGGGTGGAAGGTCACGGATCTGAGAACATTTTATGATACGCCCCACTCAGATATTTCAGATCAGCCATTACTGGAGCAGATTAGTCTTTACCTCTCACCCGTTCTGAACTACGTTTTTTTTTCGACATAGGACCATTTATCGCTATTATTCGTTTGTGTCCAGTACGCTCAGGCGGCTCAGGTGAGCTATATTCATAAGACAGGATTAATATTTTACAGTTCAATTAACCTACCAGTACTAAAGTGAAAAGTGCTAGATATTTTACACAATTAGTTCATTACACATACACGTATATTTTGGAATTAATCCAGTTACGGTTTTTATATTTTTAAAGAAGGGTACGAATTTTGCAAATAAGTAACTATTCATCAACTTAGAGCTCCAGAAGTGCTGTGATATACAATAATTGTGACCCAAATGTACGCTGTAATTAAATATTTTTCCTTAAATTATTTCTAGTTTAAGTTTTTAGATTTCATGTATTTTATATACCATATGGGGCAAAAGACCGTTGATAAATAAATAAATATTAGGGTAAATTTACCAGTGCAGCTGCACCTTCAGCAACATCTACCACACTGTCAACAGTAGAAGAAGCTAGATGATCGGCTTGATTATAACTAGAAGGCCTTTGTAGCACCGACTCAGTCGTTACAGTACAATTGCTGTCCTTGGAATCTTTTTTCTCTAAGACTATGTTTGAAATATCTTCAGTCAAGGGGAAAGCATCCTGCCCTGAAGCTATTCGCGCATAACCTATAAGTAAAATTCAACATTTATATACTATTTAATATAAAATGAAAAAAATTATTTAAAAAAAACATCATTTGCTCCAGAAATACCCAAAAAACCCTTGTTTTTGGGGATTTAAAAAAAATGTATAGGTATATTTTTTTTGGCGTACGATTACAAAGGACTATAGTTATGTGTAGTTCAGTGGCGGACGTATGGGAGGGGTCTCTATACAACCTATCCCCCCAAAACCCTCCAAGTTACGGCTAATCTAAAAATGTTCGTTATATAAAATGCTGACTAAAAAAACAAGAGGTTCGCATTTTTTAAGTCAACACCCTGCGAAATTCGCAGAACAGTTCCAGGTACTTGGAACGCTTATCCTGCCCCTTGACTAAGATGTCGACTTTGTCTTATCTAAAAGAACCATATCCAGTTTGTTGGCCTGCAGCCTGGCTGTATTGGGGAAAGCATAATTCAAATAAATGCGGTAGTTGTCTGATAATAGATAATAGATTTTTATGGGTTTGAAGAATTTTTATAGAAAGCAAATAACCACGAAAAGCTTTTAGGGCGAATTTGTTTTCGGGGATTTTTTAAGCTTTTGGAAATTACTAAAATATACCTTACATTACTAATACTTCCGATCAAGTAGTTATTATTCATTATCACTTTAACTGAAAATAGCCTTTCGGATTATATAGTCTTTAAATATATATATCCAATCTGAGGTGATTAAACATAAAATAAAATAAAACCACTTATTGTTACGTTCCGATAGTAGAGTTTACTTTTAGTATAATTTTTATGTCCTAAATACAAGTGGGTTCTTACATCTACTCAACTAAACTTATGCTGTAGAAAATATTCAGTTTTTATATACACAAAAAAGGGGAAACCGTTTATATATACACTTACTGGGCATTAACTCACACCTCTCTTCGGACTTGGGCGAAACTGTAATTGGCGCATGACCCATCCTTGGGACTCCTGTTTTGCTTGAATATTTAGATTTCCAGAGTCTGAGTGGAAGGGTGTTCAGCAGGACTTAGTAGTTGTCTCAGGTTTGTAGCTAGGGGCTGCACTATCAGAGGTAGAGTGGTTGAAACCGATGCTACAGGTGTTCATCCTGGTTCGGGCTTTTTGCCGTGGTGGTTTGGGTGAGTGTACTCTGTCGCTTGGGAAGCGTATCTCTCATTACGTTCGTCTGGAAGATGGGGAGTCCTCAGAGGAGGTGGAGGCATCTTATTGGTTGGTTGTTCCATCCTAGTGCGTTTTTAAGATGGTACGTCCCAAGTCGAGTGAGTGGCTTATCCTGAAGTCTTGGAGGCGTTACTGGACTTGTTCCGGGCATAAGGACGGTGCTTCTATTATGGTGAGCCGTCTTCCTATTTATCACTTGTAGTTTCCTGCAGTAGACAGTTACAGGGGAAAACCGACAGCAGTACGTCATACCTATTATGTGTGAAACGCGTAGAGGTTTACCAGGTTGATGACTCTTGTGTGGTTCTAGTATTCTCGGATAGAGTGGGACCTCCCAGTCGTTCATGGATCCGAAGTGACTCTTTAAACTTTTTTAAATTTTAAACAAAGCTATTCACGTATGATTTGCAAGAAAAGTAAAAGCGAACTGATATAATTTGATGATTTGAGATATGGAGACGAAACAAGGAGGCGACGTTTTGCCTGAGAAAGTTTTTCTTTTTATTTTTGAATATTTTTTCACGGGAATCTCGGAATAACAGGGATGTGTTTAACACAATTGCGGTAAAGTAGGAATCCCCCTTTGCACTTCGTATCTATTAGTAAACGTGTAACGCCACTTAGCGGGAATAAGTGGGTGATCACTGAATTAGACACGGCATCTCTTAATGGGTTTCGGTAACACTGTATCGATATCGGGTATAGGGGTGCTTTTAAATTTGCTAGATTATTCTCGTTATTAAATCTCTATTTTTTTGGTAGTATTTTAATAACTAGCCTTATGATTTACCAATTTCTTCGTAGACACCTTCTGGAAGGGTTTCCATCGGAATTATATATCCACAGGCGGTAATTTTTACATTTTACAAGATGATAGTTTTTCCATTTCAACATATTCAACTACCGTTTAAGTTTGTTGGATGGGAACAGGGGAGTTTCGGTTGGTCATAAGCGAGATTTACGATCGTTGCGCAGGACGGAGTCTATATGCGATATGAGACGAATGGGTCCGGAAGTAATTCACTTTCAAGAGATGATGATGTTAATGACAGTTTGCTATAGTAAAGATATGCAGTGAGCACAATTCCTATAGATACAAGAATTATAAAAAAGACAATGGTGGAGATTTCCAATGGTAGATAAAGACATTTATCATATGTTTCGGACTCTACGTTGATATGGTTATAGGGATATTGATAAATCAGTATGTCAGACTCAGCGAGTACACAGTACACATATTCAAGATTAGTATTCGTCAAATTTAGTAATACAGTAAAGAAATGTCGAGACGATAGACTGACTGCTCCTTTTATGTAAGTTAACATACTTATCCATGGTAGATAAAGACATTTATCATATGTTTCGGACTCTACGTTGATATGGTTATAGGGATATTGATAAATCAGTATGTCAGACTCAGCGAGTACACAGTACACATATTCAAGATAGTATTCGTCAAATTTATTAATATAGTAAAGAAATGGCAAGACTTATCCATCTTGTTTCAGTGCATTCGTTGTGATAAGTATCTTGATCATTCTATCCACTTATAGTATATTATACAAACTCTTTTTTTTTTGGATAAGATAGGTTGTCACTACTTGTTCAGTCAGCAGATCTACTGAAAGATGCCGTAAAGTTAGGCTTAGTTTCCTTCCTGATTCCGTTAGTAAAAAATACATTAAACTAACTTATTTATCTTTCCGTATATAATTATTAAGTAGTAATCGTCTAATAGATCCTTCATTTCGTTTCCTTCCGTGTTTATGTTTTTGAATTAAGAAGAGTGTTAATGGTTTTATTATGGCAGTTAGCAGCCCTGGTGAACACCCTTTTATGTAATGTAGGGAAACGGCCTGCAAAAATATTCCCATGAGAAATTTTAATACTCGAAAGATGAAATAGATACCTAAAACTCCTAAAGTCTAGTCTCATAAAATTATAAAAATTCCGTATATTTTTCGCAGGATGCACTATGCTAATTGTTCCATTTCCGTTTGATTGAATATTGATAATGCTGAAAATCCTTGAGAACGAACAGGTTTGCCCACAATTTTTCTAATAATAATGTTGTCTACAACAGCTGGTTTCATACCAAAAAGAATAGCTTGTTGTGCATTACGCATTTTTTTATCAGGATATACTCCTCCTTGTCCTATATAGAATAGGTTTCATAAATAGTGGTTCTTCTTCACCTTGTCTAAATTCGGTGGATTTTATATCGCCGTTTGGCATGGGATCAAATCCTGTAATTTTTATTTCCGCGTTATATCTTGGTGCATTTTCCTGATGGTGTGGGTCCCTGGATGTTGAACTATTTTCTTGTAAATTGTTTCTAATTCTATCGCCTTTGATTGCTTGAATATTTCAGCTCCTTAAACATCTTTCTTGAATAGCTTCTCTATGCCTAGTCTCTACTTTATGTTCTGTTATAGGAAAATACGGGGAAAATCAGGATGACCGCCAACCATTCGAGCTTCCCAGTTCGCGGCCATTGGCAGTTGAATCCTTAACAAGTTACCCGTATTCATAATTTTCTTAATTCTTTGATTTCTCTGCATTCTTACTTGTCATATCCTTTAAGCTTACAAAAAATACAAGTTTTGGTTATAGAATTTTCGTGACTAAACCTTTTTGTTTACATTTTCTATGGTTTCTTCAACCTTAGCCTTTTCCAAAGGTTCACTTGTAGAAGTTGGTTATTCATAGAAGTTCTTTTTCAAATTGATCGTTGCGTTTTTACTCTAGTTAAAAATACAGGACAGGATTGTCCATGTCGTTGCTTACATCGGCAAATTGCTTCAACTCTTGACCTAGTAAAATTTTTATTTTAAACTGAATTTTTGTAAATTGCAAAAGTGCGCCCAATCGGTTGTAGTTTTAGCAGCTTCTTCTGAATTTTAATATTGCGTAGCTAATCCCTTTAATTTTAATCTAAACTGCTGGACAGAGCAAACGGGACAAGAAAATTTTTAAGTAAAGTTTTCAGCTATGTCTTGCAAAATATATTCAGTTTGTTTTATTGTAATTGACAATTAAGCTAATTATGTTATACGCGCACAGTTTAATCCATCATAATTTAAAACATGCAAATCTTACCACAAACTCAAAAATTATTATGCTTTATTATAAGTGTAGACTTACCATCTTGAATAGTTGAAAAATTTTCATATTTCAGCGCTTGGACAAGCTGAAGTAAATATAATAAAATGTCTTCATCTGGAGCTTGTTGTAAACGAATTATAGCATATCTGCGTACGGCAGGATGGGTAAAATTCGGACTAAGAAGTTCCAAGGCATCTAAAAAAACAATATTTTATTCAATTTACTAAGAAATGTCAATAACATTTTCGAATGACAACTGAGTATTATCCTAATATGTCAAATTTAAGAACATACATTTTTTTTTTGAGCCCCCAAAGATTTCAGAAAGTAATTTCAGTGTGACAGCCTAATACCAAAGACCCACCATGACCTCTCAAGGCTTACCACCTACTAAAGAAAGGATAATTTTAGTTTACTTCAAAAATGTAGACCAGTTTTAGTATGTTTTGAAAAAATTATGTCTATATTTAAATAGTTATAATAGCTATAAAAATTAATAATGATTTATAGATAGGCATTTCCTTATGTTGTTAAAACGTGAGTTGGTTTTTTTTTGTATTTAATGTAAGATTTTATTTTATATGTATTCTATTCCTAAAATAACGACTTATCAAATTACCTTCCACATCCATGGGCGTCCAAAAATCCATAAGCCCCAGCGCTTGGCGCACCTCATTGTTGTGTCTCCAATTAACACATTTTAAAAATTTTGTAAGGGCTTTTTTCTGCGTGCTTAAGTAAAATCTGAAAATAACAGAAAATCAATAAAATGAAATATTTTACAGTATTCCGTATGTATTCATTAATATTTTGTTCGTAACACTAACATATGCATTAGAAATGCAGATAACTTGTAATAACACATTTGAAAACTGCTCAAAATTCCAAAATATTTCTCCACTAATCACTAAATTGAATTGTTTTCGAGATGTTGAGAATTAACAATTTAAAGAGTCAAGGTCAACGAGAACGAAGGCAAAAATCGCCGGCTGTCATCTCTTTATAATACTTATTCTTTGGATTAGGACAAGGTTAGTTGTTCTGGATATGGCTCTTAGTGGAGTCAATCTATAGAAAATTTTCGTGATAAAGGAACTCTGCTCTTTCCTTCAGGTTTTTTTATATAAACATATTGGTGGAATCACAAAGGAAGAGAATTATGTGCTTTTGCATTGCGCAATGACTATAAACCATATATTTTTAACATTCGTAGAAAAATGCCGTGTTTCACATTTTTCTTTACAAAAGCATGGTTTTACACGTTCATACCTAATACATAACTTACAAAACAGCAAAAACCACGTGATATAAAAAATTTCGAATTTTCTTCATAATTTTAAAAACTTGTAAAAATATACTTCTAGTGGTTAATAATAAGTATGCCATATGTTAGGTCTTTATATCTCATAGAATAGTAAAAATAATTTTTAAAATTAGTTGTAGAGAAACAAGAGACCGTACAAAAAAAGCCAAATAGTTACAAAATCTTATTTTAAATAAAAAAAACTTCAGTTAATATTTTTCCTTTAAATACAATACATTTTAACATTTTTAAATAATACTCTTCCAAAATAAAAATTTAGTGCCATTTGAGAAGAATAAAAAAAAACGATTAAAAATATAAAACACTCAATTTGACAGATTTGCACAAACACTAAGGATGAAACAATTTTCAAAATGAATTGTAGTTTTTAACCGGTATGTTAGATACGCAAATCTAAAATTTGGTATGGTAATTAGTGTTCACTAGAAATACCTTATCATGGGTTTTTATCGAACTTCATTAAACAGAAGTAAAAATATGAAGAAAATTAATTTTTTCTACAAGAGTAAAAAATACGGTTTCCAGTTGTTATGTAATGTAAAAACTATTATTTTATTTTGTGATCCCTCCAACATGTTTATACAAAAAAAATCCGAGGGAGAATAGGGGAAACTTCCGGCAGTCTGGCTTCATTTTTAGATTATAATCAGGCCAAAAGGCTTTAGAATTGTAAAGTAACAATATTTACCTATATTTCCATACATGATCCTGCTCTTCATTGGATAACTGCTGAGTAGGAGGATAAGATACTATCTGATTTAATATATCTCTCACCGCTGCGTTCGGTTTGGCATCCTTGTCGTTATGTCCACTGCGCAGAGATCTGGCTAGCATATGATGTTTTCGCTCCACCAAGTTTTCCTGAGGAGGAGCACATCGTAAGAAACCTCGGTATTAAACAACAGAAAAAGCGACAGAAGCACATATTTAACACATCTATTATAACGACATACAGATTTAATTTAAATGCTTTTTTCTGGCTAGTTACAGATTGAAAGTTTTTACAAATGTTCACACTGGTCATTAATGTTTATCTGTAACATTTAACGGCCTTGCTTTCTGAAAATCACTGGTTACGCCAATACTAGGTAAGTAATAAAATAAGTCAGAAAACGAAAGCACACATAATTGTATACAGAACATATTAGAAACCACATGCAATCATGAAAAATGGTTAGTTTTTATATGCTTCGCTCGATAACCCTTCTTTATTGAATGCAAAATGTAAAGTTAGTTTTAATGTTTAAAATACTGAAGCCTTTCAGCAGTGAGAATCAGCTTATTGGATTATTCCCGAGATCAAATTATTTTCCTGGCATTAAAGGTAATATATGAATGAATACAGTTAAATGAAAAGTAATTATGTTAACGAAAAAGTAAGGTTCATTAAAAGATGGGTTAGCTATTTTAATACAGAAAGGAAAAATCCCTTTTACTTAAAGTTTAGTTGCTGTTTGTTGTTCGCCCATGCTAAAAGTCACGTTTGTTTTTTAAATGTGAAAATCGTCATTTCATCGTCTTTCTTAAGTTTGAGCTGAGACTAAAAATATAGTCGAAAGGTCAGCTTTTTTTTAAGAAAAAGCTATTTTTACCCCATGTATTGATCAGGACGTTAAATTTCACATTATGTAGTGTTTATTCCGAGAGCAAAAGATCGGACTAAGATATTCTAGAATTTTGAAGTTATTCTTGGTAAAGACTGACGTACGAATCATGGGCTTCAGAATCTATGCAGGTAAAAAATACTCATTGCAAATGTTAAAGGTTCCTAAGAGCGAATAAATAGACGAAATATCGAGTGCTTTTCAACATACAAAGCGATGTGTTTTTATATGCGTTTTACCGCCCAATTCCTTCAGACGGCGCAGCCTAAGATCCGTGCGTCAGATTTTATATCACGGAACTCAGTGAAAGAATGGCCAAATTTAACAAAGCCAATCAGAATAGAATAGATTTTTAAAGCATAAAAATAACAAAATTAGTTTTGATACTCTTGATTTTTTTTGGTCAAAGCGTAATTGTGGAACTATTGTGTTCATAGAACCACTTTATTCAATTATACGTCTTAATCCAGTTTTTTATTAATCTGTTAAGAACGTTTCTCTCTCATCTGCTTTCCTACAAGAAAATGTCTAAAAATATTTTCGTTTTATAGACATATTTTTAATTCGTCTAAGAACTTTTTTAAATATTTTCTTTAGTAATAACAGTAAACAAAATATAATCTTTAACCCTTTCCTAATACAAAAAAAAACAAATTGATTCCAATATATCGTCTGACTTTCTAATAGAGTAATGAATGACAAATGTTAGATTGATACAAATAAGATATGAGTCACCTCAATATGGACTTTTTATTATTGCTATGTGGTTAGGTAGTAGTTACACATTCACTTTATTATTTTTCTGTACTCGGTGTGTCATTTTCATATTTGAAAAAGAGACTTACATCAATCCTCAATAATGCAGCGTCACATTTATGAAAAACAATGTTTATATCTAAGTATATTCGTTTAATATAAAAATGATGCAAAGTAAAGGCAGAAACAGACTGTTATCGCATCACAACATGACTTCACGTGCTATCATATAAACTCAGGACATGTCTAAAATATGCATACCATCATTTTACTATTTACAGAAGATTATATTTGAGACATATGGCTGCCTTGACCATAATACATAAACAAACTAAAATTTTTATACCTATTGTCTAGGAATAACCGCTGTTATTACAGAATAAACAAATAGAATTTTTAATTCTGTCTCCCATGTTAATTGTCCCTCTTTAGGTGCAGGAGAATAAAGGGTGATGGGATGGTATGTAAATGGTAAGAGAAGAGATAAATCGCATCTAATGTATTTTCTTCATGTATTATTATTTATTATTATTCTCAAAAATTAAAATATTCAGATGTATTGTCACTGATCAAACTTACATGATCTCCCAAGAAATATTCTATTTTCTCCCTTTGTAAGCAGTTGACCAGATCCTGTTCGCTTACGAGTCTTGTCAAAATTGTCACCTGTTGCTTAAGGCTCTCATTTTCCTTTTTGAGAAGACTTAACTCGAATTTCGCCGGACTTAAATTTACACAGTCGCGACACTGCCAATTGTTTTCACTGACATCGAACAACATACAAGCCCTCTCGAGACATCGTTTGTGAAGGTATCGATTACAATTTAAGCACTTTACGGCACTAGATTTAACTACATGTTCGCACAACTGACACACTATAACTTTGGCGTTCACATATTCCTTAATCCTTTGTGTCGTTAATTTCATAGTCGCTATGTCCCAAAGACTATGCGGTTTTGACATACTTATTAATAGTTGTTCAAATATAAATATAGTGTTACAATTATAATTAAATCTGACTAATTTCTTTTAGAAAACCAATGGAGATATTTACTAGTGGTTAGCTTAATTGCTCAAGATTAATTTATTATATGAAAAGAAGGTAAAAGTAAGGTAATAGTTTTTTATGCAAGATTTACATAATATTAATACGCTGAGCTTATGTATCAGATACAAAACGTTATTTGTAATGCTAAAAAAATTGAATGAATTTTGCTCTACAAATCCGACCCCGCATGTAACGCGTTGACAAGTTTTGTAAACAATTTTAGAAAAAAATATAAAATATATATTTTCACCCTTACTTTAAAAAAATGTATCATCACTCTGATGCAAGCAGATAAATACGGCGAGTGTTAACATCGAGATTTTGTTTTTAATAAATCACTCTGGAGGATTTATCGATGCTTTATATAAGGCTTACCCTTTTGATTATAATCTTATTAACCATCAATAATGCAGCATCACATCTATGAAAAACAATGTTGATATTTAAGTATAACAATTAAAGTATATTTCTTAAGAGGATATGTAAATGATACAAAGTAAAAGTCAACATTTTTAGTCTCCCTCAGAAGAACAGTGAAATGTTTTATTTAATTGTGGGAAAACTACTGAAGATAGATCTATCGTACTTTAGGTCAATTAATTTTCCTTCAATAGATATATAGTTCTAGATGGATTTTACGTTTGGACAAAATATTGCAGTTTCCCCTGAAGATAAAATATTCCGATATTTTCATTTTTTTTTATTTACCGGTAAGACCTAAAATTTACACCATCAGAAAGACCGTAAAAAATTAAGATACGAATTACAGATTTTCATTTAACATTGCCCAATTTTAAACACCCTCTAACGAACTAACGAAAACATATTGCAGAGGGTCTTGCAAACTTTCATGGACTGAGAAATTAATGTTTTTCTTTGCTAATAGAAGAAAGTAATTAATGTCAATATATGATCAATATTGTCTTAAATTAACTTTTTTTAAACAAAAATTGATTGTAATAACGATTTAGTGCATACAATATTAAATTATCCCAAATTGGTACATCAGTCTTATGGAATTTAGCACAAAAATAACAAAAACAGTGATTTCCACTTAAAGCAACTCATTAAAAACCATCACTTATCATTTGATCTCAACTTCAATAAAATAGAAATAATAACTTTTAAATAAAACTACAAACTTGGTACTAAGTTGAGAATATATAAATAATTAAAATATGGTCTATTTATTTTCTTCCTATCTTATCTGCTTACAAAATATAGATATTTACGTAATCTTAAGCTATTTCATATATTAATCATAAGTTAAATATGATAAATGATAACTGTCTTAAAAATCGGTAAATTTCTTTTACCCGGAACATCCCTCGTTATGAATCTTTGCCTTTATTTAGGAATAGAGAAGTGTGACCCAATATAGTTTGGTACATAGTCATTTAGTTACACATATTTTTTTATTGAGCGCCATTTTATTCCACCATTTGGATTCCTACCAAAAGTTTCTACCTATGCCACGGTTGATTTTTGGGCAGAATTTAAAATAAATTGAATAACTTAGTTTTTTATTCCGTCATGTTGAATTCGTACCAGCTTTTCTCTATATCACATTTAATTTTTCGGCGATTGAATAAGAAGATTTTTTTACCTTGATTTTTTAAACATTTCATTTGGCCATCATTTTGTTTCGCCATCTTGAATTCGTACTACAAATTTATCAGTTTATCTCTATACCACACTGAATGCTTGCATAAGATTTGAAATTAATCTAATAAGTAGTTTCAGGCTGATTTTTTAAATATTTTATTAGGCCGCCATTTTGTTTTGCTATACTGGATTCATACCAAAATGTTACCAGTTCATTCCTATATAACACTTGATTTTTGTGCAAAATTTGAGTTAAATTGAATAATGAGTTTTCTTCAGTAATATTTTTTTTAATTTGAAGTCGATCGTGTAAGTAGTTTTAAGCTATGGAGCAAACTGACAGATAGACAGACCGACGGAATTGATAAAACATAATATTTAGCATTTAGGAACGCTAAAACATGAAGATATATAAGAGGGTGATTTTTTTTCACGATTACAAACATTTTATTTAACCGCCATTTTGTTCCGCCATCTTGAATTCGTACCACAATTATACCTGTGGCGACTGAATGTCTTCCACATTTGTCTGCCAAAGTTAAAATTTGCGCATATCACACTGTATATATTTGTTTTTCTTTTCATTGTTACTGCATAACATACTATTTTATTTTATTTTACATTTACTTTTTTAATCTAGGCTAATTATCTATTGCTATTGAGAAATGTAACAATTTGTAGGTACTTAGTTTTCTGTACATAATTGTGGGAATTTCCATCGGCATTTAGAGTCTAATTTAGTTTTAAGGTTCTTGTATGCTATCCGTTAATTTTTATTTTTACAACACTTCTTTATACGATTTTATGTTGTTGCACGTTCGATAATAGTGAACTGTTTATTGCATTTAGGGTTTATGATATGAAAATACCGAAACGACCCTTCTTAGTAAAGCTTTCTCCAAATTCCCATTTTACTATCTGTAATGAATGATTTTATTTTGACCATGGGAAAGTTTACGAAGATAAAAAAAACCCCTTTTGCCAAAGAATAGGACCAATCAAAGCGAGGAATTTTGGCACAGGGGGTGGAACTTTATGTTTCTTGAAATTTGTATTAATATTAGAGGAGGACTCTGTTTTTGGACTTGCAAGAAGTCGGATGTGAATTTTGTTGTTCTAGTTCAATAGACTTATTTTATTTCGTTTTAACAGTGTTTCAATAAACTCTCACAGTTCATATAAAAAAGGAATGTATTGGATTTATAGCTAATCAAGCACACACATACGTTCCTAAATACTACTCCTTACTACAATTAATTATTGCACAAAATTTGAAATCAATCCATAAAGTAGTTTTTTTAGGCAGAATTTTTAAATAGGTTATTAAGCCGCCATTTTGTTTCCCCATCTTGGATTCGCACCAAACTTTTACCAGGTAAATCCAATATAATACTTGATTTTTGTGCAAAATTTGAGGGAAATTGGATAAGTAGTTCTTTAGTAATATTTTTTTTAACATTTCATTAGGCCGCCATTTTGTTTAGACATATTGGATTCTTACCAAAATGTTAATTTTTTAAATTTTAAGTCAATCGGGTAAGTAGTTTATTTTAGCGCAACCAGACAGACCGAGCGACAGACCGACGAAATTAAGAAAACATGTTTTCGGCATCTAGGAACCCTAAAATGTAATGGTCTGAAAAATCTCGGAGGGTGATCTTTTCACGATTAAATACTTCCCTTTTCCGAGAAGGGTAAAAAGAAATTTCAACAACTGGCACTTGCAAGCTAGTCCTTGATTGTCTCTTGAACCACCTCAACTCGAGAGGAGCTACAAAATGCATTACTTATATAGGATAGTGGAAAATTCGAGGAAGTTATTTGCTAAGACGAAATACAAAAGCATATAAAACTATGCCCTACTACGTCCTATCCACTATCCAGCCAAACCGAGGAAGACATGCCCTCTTTACTAGAAATAGATAGAAGACATAGGTAATGAGATTAACTAAGACTTAACATTTTAACAAAACTGCACCACTATTATTATATTATGATATGAAGTTCGGAATGCAATATAAAATCCTCATCCAAAAAGTGTGGTGTAACTCCAACAAAGTTGATTGTATATGGAGCGGAATGGAAGAAATGACAAAGGAAGCAATCCGTCCCATTAAATTAAGACAAATTTCTACAGCGTGAACTTTTTTTTGAAATTATAGCCGTCAAATTAACCTCTCTATGTTCACGAATAATACTATGTGTATGCAGTGGCGTCATTTGGGGTGAGAGTTGCCACTTCAGAACCGGCCAACCCAGTATTCTATCACTCTTCAACCTGACCAGACCGCCGCCCGGTAGCCTCGCCACCCCAGTTAAAAAGCTGAAATTACGTCCATGTGTGTATGGCCCTATGTGTAATTATAAATGTGCGCAAATCGATTGTTATTCAAACATATTTGCAAGTAAAATTATTATTAAGTGTACAAACGGGATTTTACGTTCCCAGGGAGGATACAGATGAGCCAAATGGGACATGACATAGGTAATAAAAATCTAATGAGCCAACCTCCCACTATTATAGAATAGCGAATAATAACAACTGTTTAACTCATGATTGTAAATATTTCTAAACGACTTGACGACTCAAAGGTACCCATAGATCAAAGGAAACATTAATATTAACACATTTGAAAAAAATTATGTATTGAAAAGTTTATACAGATCCATGGGCCTCCTTATAGTATTAATTAAATATACATTCGTTTATCAGAAATTCATTATACAAAGGAAGAACTATATACTAAAAGATGTTAGAGTTTGAAAATTACAAAAATCGAGTATAGGACGGGAGTTATTATGTTTATAGATTGAATAATTTCTGCAAAAAAGGTTTTAGTACTAAAGGCGAAGTAGAAGACGAAAGAGATATTGAAGAACAGCTACCAGATTGTGGATGATGATAATAATTACTTAATTCAAGCATTTTTAATAATTAATATGATTATATCTTTTTGGACTGGGGTTGTAATAAATTCAGAGGTTCATAATGATTTATAATAAGAAAAGCACAACTGCAATATAACACTGAACAAACCATAACAATAATAATAATAATAATAATAATAATAATAATAATCATATTATTTCTAACAATAAATCAATAAAGATAATGCCATCATTATCGGCTAAAACTGATTTAGAAGCATACATGAACTTATTACATTGTCAAATGAAAAAGTTCAAAACAAGAAGTAACAAATTATTACATAAAATATGAAAATGAATTCCTGAAAAAGTCGTGAATTAACTTAGTAAACTCCTAAATTACTTGTAAATGAAATTTAAAATCATTCATGAAATAGCTACATATTTCAGAAAATATTTTGAGCTGCGTTAAATTGCGAAAACGACGCTTTGTATCAGGCTATAACCAAATGAAAAGCTTACGTCCAAATTAGTTAAACCATATTCTGACAGAGAATTATCTAACGACTAACTACTAACTCTTTAAAAGCTAATATTCAGTTCATGAGTTTGTATAAACGGCTGAGTGTTAACGTTAACAGTCTTAAGACTTAATTTATGGGCGTCCTCTATTGGAATTTCGGTATATCAGGCTTGGTTGGGTCACGACTTTGTGCCCCGTGTTTGAGAACTCCTCACAGTTGTTTTAAAAGCATATAAATCAAATGTGCTGAATCGGGTTGATGCCTTTCAAAAGAAAAAATAATTAAAATTTACGAATTGGCACTTCGGATGGGGTTTAGAGTCCGGCTATATCCAGGTGCTCCCGAATAGAGCTGGCAAATTGCCTGTAAGCAGAACCAAAAACATAATAAGTGAAATGAGATTAGCTCCTACAGGCTAAGCGCCAAATTATTACTTCCTATTTTTCGATCGTGATATATCCGGAGTCTAAACAAAGCTTGTTAAAGTTTCTATATGAAGACTGCTAGCTCAGGGGTAGGGTTCTGGGTTTTGGATGCAACAATGGGTGTTTAAATCCCCGTTCAGGCCATGACTTTTTGTTTTTTTTTTTAACAAAATTTGTAATTAATAAAAATGCGGATTAGGTTAGGTCCAGGATTGATCAGATTTGATATAAAGAAAGCGCGCGGTAGCAGCCCACCAACAAAATTTCGAGTCTATATTAAAACAAGGATTTTTTTAAATGAAACCTATACTGTTAGGTGTGCCTCGAATTAGAAAATGTGTGTTATGATTTTTTAAATATATATTTTGAACACGTCTGCAGAATTTGCAAACCACCACAAGCAACCCAACTCCCGGACCTGTCAAAGAACATATTTTTCCATCCGTGAATCTCTACGTATTAACATTACACACCCCTATGGGAAGAAGACCTTCATGAACATCAAAATTTACGAAAAACTGAAAGAGAAGAAATGCAGCCTACCGTGACATTTCGTTTTTGACAAGATGTCGCGATAACAAATTGCGGCTAACATTTACAAGGTGATCTTACCACACAAATACAAAAACAGCACATGCCATACTAAACAGATCAAGCCCTGCTTTGCTGAAGAAATAGTTGCCAGAAACACGTCGACAGTTGAGTGAAACAGAACAGAAACTCTATCTTTTAGGTGTCTTCCTGAGCAACAATATACACCCTGCTCTCTAGGACCATGCCAAATCCGAAAAAATTGGAAAAAAAATTCAGCACCTGTAAAACAAGTCGTCAGCAAATTCACAATATCCGACATCCAGCAGTCAACAAACCGTCCACAATCACTCAAACTACCTACTTTCCGATGTCGAAGAATGCCTTTTAAGCCGAGGTTTCAATTAGGCCATAGCACCGAAAACCAATGTATAAGCAGATAGAAGGCGCGGCAGTGGGTTCATTTCTATCACCAGCCATAGCCAACCTCTTTATGACATATTTTGACTAAAAAATATTGAGCGAGTCTCATCCAAAGCCGAAATTATTTGTCCGACACGTTGACAACGTACTCGCCGTATGGCGTTTTGGCAAGGGCGAACTTCTCAAATTTTTAGATTATTTACACTCGATTCATCCCAAGATCGAGTTTACTTAACATAAACATAACAAAATAACCATCTGCCTTTCTTAGACGTGTTCCAGAAGGGCATTTAAACCACACAGTATACAGAGCCCACATACACAGACAGGTACCTAAATGCCGCATCACACTACTATTCGTCACAAATACAAGCATCCGCCAGATAGTTCCAACAAACAAGAAACAATCGAAAAAATTATAATGACATTGAAACAAAATGGCTACAAGATACACAATATTAAAAAAGCTTTAGAACATCAACGGATTGGTCAACAAAAAAAGCCAATAACATCTGAAAACAAATCAACATCCATAATCCTCGTCTTAAAGAAACTAAAGACCATATAGGAATACTTCTCCGAAAATTTGCCCTTTGCATGGAAATACCTGCTAAAAAGATCAGACAAACAGGCGCCAATTGTCAACAAACTAAAAGAAACAGGAGACAAGTTGGAGGGCCGTGCGGTAGTACAACCTTAATCATATAACTATTGGCCAACCTTCGACGAATGTCTCAGTTTACCGACCAAAGTCCAAGAGGAAGCATCGAAAATGCCAACTGAGATTTTGGCGAAACGTCTGCAGAATTTCCAAACCACCACCAGCAAATGTATACATGTTTGGCTGCTACTCTGCTATCTATTCATACACTATATAGTTTGCGGTTGACACTTTGTGAGCAGTACTTATGATTTGAAAACGGTCGATTGTACCAGAAAAATGTACAGGGTGTCCGGAAATTTAATTTCCAATATCTGGAGGGGCTATTTTACACCTGAAAATATAAAAAAAATCCTATGGTCCTGGGTCTGGAAAGGCTTCGTTTTCTTGATGTGCCTCGTACATTTCTAGAGATTAGAGATATTTTATTCAAATTTGACAAACGATAAACCGTAATTAATGTCTATTGAGTGATTATAATAAATTTTAAAAAATTGTACAGGGAGTAACTCACTTCTGAATGCGACCCTTTGACACTCCAAAAAAATCGCTGTAGCGACCCTGAGCTAGTGTAGTAGCTATACTACTGGGCTTCTTTATTTTATTTTATTTACACCGTTTTCAAACAATGAAAACACTGTTTTCGTGGTTTTAGCTCGTAATATTTCAGTAACGTCCATGTTTTACACACATTTTCATAAAGTACCTCAAAATGGTACAGGCTATTAAAAAAGTCCAAGGGACATAAAATTTGTAAAATAAGTAATCCGAGTACCAAATTACGTCAGTACCGCTACAGCAAATTTTTTGGAGCGTGATCCGAAAAGTCACACGAATTTAAAACTAACTATAATCATTTTATAGACATTAATAACGGTTTACGTGTGTCAAATTGAAATCAAATATCTCTAGAAATATACGAGCCACATCAAGAAATGTTAAAGATATTTAAAACTTCAACACCCTACCTATATCATACAAGCTTTTTTAAATACTTTCATGAGTAGCATATAAGTTTTTCCAAATAATGAAACGAAATTTTTAGATATCTTATATAAAACTTTTTTGATGAAAATTTTCCACCAATCAGTAAAGAAATTAATGAAAATAAAACTATATTTTTTGGCTAGTACATTGTAAATCTATTTTGATGGAAAACTTCAAAAGATAAGAAGATATAGTACATAATTCCCCTTGTCTAGTTTTGTTTAAATCATCTCTATTAAATAAATTAAAAAGAATGACATTTGTCATTGCTTTCAATACAGATATGTAATATACCACTTGTTCACCAGTAGATATGTTAAATAAATTACCAAACTTCACTAATAAACTGTACTATTTTCGCACTGATTACAAATGAACTATTACGCTTTTAGAAAAATCACGTTGTATACGCAAATATTGCATTGCCGCGTTGTATTTAATTCTTGATAAAATTCCCACCGACTTCTGGTATAATTCACGACTGTCAAAAAGTAATTTACAGACATATTAAAAACGCTTATCAATAAGATAAACAAACAAAACGCTTCGGTTATCTTAATTTGTGTTATTATTAATTACAGTTATGAATCGACTATTCCGATCATTTAATTTTTCCCCAAACATTTAAATAATTACTACCGTTTGTATAATATTTTCGGTTTATTAAGGTCAGCCAAATATCAAGCCGCACGAGACGAGATCGGTGGCCTACTTAAAGCACTTTCATTATTATTCCGTGGCGAACGGATTTGTTTATTGCACATCAGATTAATCACTTAATTGCATAATAATATTCTATATTCGTCATTATGTAATAAGAACTGAAATCGGGCAATAACACTAAGAATACATTAATTGCATTTTTGGTTTTTATGCGTAAACAAATCTGTATCTATCATATATCAGAAAATATTGCCAAGTTTTTATTTGTTTTCCGTATCCTCACTCAAAAATAGTTTTGGAATGGGCCCAAATAAGTCTAGAATACACATTATAATTTTTTCCTGGCTCTCAAGAATATAAAAAACCTTTTTAAAAGGTATTTAGTTTTTGATTTCGAAAAAATGTCGTCTAAGCTGGATTTGGAGTGGGGACCCTTATGTTGATGTCCTATATCTTAAAAAGTACCCTGAATTTGAGCTTTTATTTTAGGGGGTGAGAAGTGGGTTAGAAAAAATAAAATATATTGATTGATGTTTCAATTTCCTTGAATGTCATGATTAGAAAAATGAAGTCTATTGTATTTTTATGTATGTACACCAATTACTCCGGGATGGTTGTGTATAAAGTGTAATTAACCAAAAAAAGTCATTTCGCCGCACCCTTTTTTATTATTTTTATTATTTATTTTATTTATCTAGTAGTCTATTTTTTCTTCGGATTATTTTCTATTATAAATTTTAATGAATGTTGAAAGTAGAAAGTATCAAATATCTTGGCACAAAATATTTTCTGTGATAATGAGTGAAATGTATAGCGGGGGAGGGGGGGCTGATGGGAAAAAGGGGGTATTATAAAAGTATTGTTTATTAGTTATTAGCAAACTACTATATGATTTTATAAAATGTGTTATCCATGTGTAGTGGAAATGTAAGTAAAGGCAAATTTGCGAATTTCTTTTATTTGTATTTTTTAATTAATGTATTTTATTATTTTCCATCTCTTTTTTTGTCATATAGGATTCGTACTAAAATTTTACCAGTTTATCTCTGTTTCACACTTAATTTCTGTGAAAAATTTCAAGTCAATTGGATAAGTGGTTTCTTGGTACTCAATTTAAAAAAATAATAGGCGGCCATTTTGTTCCTTCACACTAAAAACTTTACCTAAATCACACTTGATTTTTGTGCAAAATTTGAGGTCCATTCGGTAAGTGGTTTCCGAATAATGATTTTTTTAAATTTTGCCAGACCGCCATTTTGGTTCGGCATAATGAATTTCTACCAAAATGCTATCATTTAAATCGCCTTATGACTTTTGATTAAAATTGGATTAGTAGTTTTTGAGCTATGCGGCGCACAGATAGAATGACAGGCTAAGTCCTCAGATATGTTATCAAATTAAATTGAAAACAATACAGTTGCATATACTACTGACTTTCATTGACAAGTGAGGGAAAGCGAGAGCTCGCGAGATATCAAACAGAGTTATCAGATTCGCTTCGATTGCTGCACTTTGTGCCATTTGCCAGATTTCTGGACGTACAAAATACAATTTCAGTTTTTTTTTATGAAATGTTTTAATACAATATAATTAATAAGTCGCTAAATGAAAGGTGTCTATAGCATTTATGGCGATTTTTTTAATGGGCTTATATAGTTCATATATTTCTTTTTTTTTTGTTTTCACCCGTATTTTTTGTTCTTTATTGGCTATTATGATTGTAATTTTAGTGTCTATTGTCCTTGTGTTAAATAGATTATTCGTCAATCGATGATCCTGCGTTATTCATGTAAAGTGTCAAAAGAATCTGATAGATTCTAAATAAATGATGTCCGGGTAATTTGGTGAAAAATTAGGTAAAAAAAACCTTTTTAACAGTAAATTTCTCATAATAAAGCATTTCTTTTATCATAAAATAATTACAATCTAAAATACATGTGTAAAGATATTACTATTTTACTATACGCATACATAAACTATATAATTTAAGCGTGGCTACCAGGGACATGCCGGATAAAGGCAAATTCACCGTATTTCACATTTAGAATAAATAATATAAATTGATTGATGTTTCACTTTCCTTGAATGTCATAACTAGAAAAATGTATATTGAATTTTTAAAAAGAAATGCGACATTTTCATTTAACAAAAAGTACAACAGTTGCAAAAAATTCAAGGAAAGTGAAACATCAATCAATTTATTTTACTTATTTTAAATGTGAAATTCGATGAATTTGCCTTTATCCGGCATGCCCCTGGTAGTCACACTCAAATTACATAGTTTAAGTATAGGTATAGTAAGTTAGTAATAACTTTACACAAGCTTTATTATGAGAAATGTACTGTTAAAAAGGATTTTTTACATAATTTTTCACCAAATTACCCGGACCCAGTAAAATTATCAAATCCAACATCCCCAACTGAGTGCCACAAAAAACATCATTTATTTAGAGTCTATCAGATTCTTTTGACACTACATGATCATCGAATGGCGAATATATCTATTTAATACACGGACAATAGATACTAAAATTACAATCATAACAGCAATAAAGAACAAAAAATGTGGGTGAAAACAAAAAAAAAGAAAAATATAAATTATACAGGCCCACTAAAAAAATTCGCATAAATGCAACAGACTCCTTTCATTCAGCGACTTATTAATTATTTTTTATTAAAGAATAAACGGCGGCAATCGAAGCGTATCTGATAAGTTTGTTTGATATCTCGCGAGCTCTCGCTTTATCTTACTTGTCAATTAAATTCAGTAGTACAGTACGCCGCACGGATCTGAAGCAGCGACGAAAGGGGGGGGGGGTGTATCAAAAGCAGACTGTTTCTATGGATATCTAGAGTTTTAGCCAATCACTAATGAGAAATGCACCGTTTCAATAGCTACTTGCATTCTTTTCATAGCCTCAGATTCGTGCGCCAAACTATATATGCAATTGTATTATTTTCAATTTAATTTGATAAAATATTTGAAGACTTAGTGCCCCTAGATCCCGAAAAACATGTTCTTCCATTTCTGCCTGTCATTCTATCTGTGCGCTGCATATCTCAAAAACTACTAAGTCATAAGGTGATAGAATTGTAACATTTTGGTAAAAATTCATTATGGCGAACCAAAATGTCGGCCTGGCAAAATTTAAAAAAAACATTATTAGGAAACCACTTATCGAATGGATCTCAAATTTGGCACAAAAAGCAAGTGTTATATAGGTAAAGTTTTAGAGTGAAGGAACAAAATGGCCGCCTATTTTTTTTTAAATTCAGTACCAAAGAACCACTTATCCAATTGACTTGCAATTTTGCACAGAAATTAAGTGTGAAACAGAGATAAACTGGTCAAATTTTAGTACAAATCCTATATGACAAAAAATACTAATAGTTACATTTCCACTAAATACAGATAACACATTTTATAAATTCATATAGTAGTTTGCTAATAACTAATAAAAAATTCGTGCCATTAAAAACGTCGAAACTTATATGAACAATACTTTCATCACACCCCCTTTTTCCCCTTAGTCCCCCCTCCCCGCTATACATTTCACTCATTACCACTGAAAATATATTGTGCCAAGAATAAAGATGATTTAATGATAATTAAAATTTATAACACAAAGGAACCCGAAGAAAAAATAGATGCCTAGATAGACAAAATATGTACCTCCGCGTGTGGCGAAACGACTTTTTTAGTTAATTACCCTTATACAGTCAATTTCAAGGCAATATATTATTGCATTTCAGATTTATAGTGAAAACTCTTAGGTTAAAAGAGCTTGCTATGGGACCACTCCGATACTACCCTGAATGTTTCCTAAAAATGTCATCCAAATTGGTTAAATCATACCGGAATAATTGGTTTACATGCATAAAAAATACATAAGAGTCCCCTTCATTTTTGAAATCGGTTAAAAAAACATTGAATAAAATTACAGTTTATGTATTTTGCACACCAAACTGTGTTAACTTGGGAATTTTGTAAGAAGGAAGTTCTGGAAGACGAATTTACCGATTTTTTTAGTTAACATCGTGAATTAAATCACTACTTATTTTTTAAAAATCGAGTGATTTTAGCGATTAAAATTAGTGATTTAAATCAACTGATTTTAATCAAAGCAACCCTGCCATAGACAATCACGTTTAAACGCTGAGAATGATGAAAATAGAGCAATGGAGAATGGAGAAAGAAACTTAATATCTTAAATTGTTTTTCTTTATTGTATGTCGATGTGAATAAGTGGATTAGGACCACTGGGAATACCACAATTGGCCTTTATCTGAAATTTCCCTAGTAACAAATTTCACCACACTTAGTTAACAGCTTATATTCATAATACTTATATAGGCAGGTAATAACTTTATACATAAACTTTAATAATAAGAGAAGTTCCAGATACTTTGGTGAAAACAGTTAAAGCTCTTTTCATAGTCACAATGATAGCACTTATTCGTTTTAGGTCCAGCGCCCACGGAACGGCGGTGGCTTATGGCATGGTAATGGTGTAGCGGCGGCATGGTGGCCTCACCATATTTAAACGCATACTGAAGAGGAAAAAAAGTAATAAGCACGCACAGCAGCTACGATGACGTCTTCAGAGGACGAGGATATTCTTGCTTTAGTGCATTTAAATAATATTCAAAACAGAAGACGATATTGGGTGCATCCCTTATGGAAAAAGAAAAACAGAAAACATGGCAGCTTCAATGTTTTTAAAGAGCTAAATCAATATCCAAAACGCTTTCAGTGTTTTTATAGAATGTCTAAAGATTGTTTTACTCGGCTACTTGATATGATAAAACCAAAAATAACTAAGAAGAATACAATTCGGAGAGTTTCTGTAAGTTCTGAAGAGCGACTATTAATTACCCTTAGGCAACCTTAAGGAAAAATACTTAAAAAAAAGAAAATTTTTATTTCAAAAAATATTAAATCATTTAACACTGTATTATAAACATACATACACAAAATGATAAATATGTAGACAAAACTATTTGAATGATAGCACTTGCTGTGTTGAAAAAGTAGTCATATTATATTCTGAATCAGATGGTGAATTCACCGGCTGTACTGGTTGTAGTACATATGACTGGAATGCCCTGTCGTTAGTATTTTGTGGAGAAGGCTAATCCGAGAATATACCTGTTGAATATTTGAGTTTAGAGAATGCTCATTGGGTGATGAAAACACTTGCTGTATACTTGAAGTTGATGACCCCTTGCCTTCTAAAATTTCTTGAGCTAAGTTCAAGATGCCAATTTTAAATTTTCTTTTTTGATTGTCGGACATTTTTCTCATATTTGGTAACATACTTACTAGAATGGCCTTATCTAAATCGTCCGTATTATTTTCAGAGCCTTCTTTTAATTTATTTTGTTTGTTTTGAAAATAATCAAAAGCTGTGGCAGTAACTTCTTGCACAGAAGGAAATTTTTTTGGGTTGTTTCTTTTTTTTCTGAATATGTGAAATTTCTAAATTACTTTTTCCCGCCTGGTCACTGGATGTACTACAAGCGATATCTGGTTCATTATCAGACTCGCTTTAATCTTTTTCAGTGCAGCTACGTTTGTCCAAATGACTTTTGGCTTGCTCAGTATTACCCTGTGCTTTTCTTGATTTTGTGAAGGGTTGCAAAAACCTTAAATTTTCTGGTAAGTAATATGGCTTGGTCGATTTTGCTGAGGACCCCGACGGAACTTTTTTATGTAAATATTTTGTAAAACTCCCTCGGATATTCTTCCATCTTTCCTTACAGTCATTTACTGAAACAAAAAGATAATTGTTTAATAATGATATAGCTAGTACAAAATCTTTGTTTTAGGTACTTTGCCACAGGCTGTTCATTCAAGTCTTTGCAATATTATTTTTTAAGAGAGCATACAACAATATGGAAAATTGCTTATCACACATCCAAAATGATATAGAAAACATTACAGCCAGAATATTTACCAACCCCAACTAGAGAAAGATGGCTAGAAGTCACCGATCGCTTTTATAGTCTACGGAATTTACCAAATGGTATCTTTTCTTTTCATTTTTTTCTATAGTTA
This sequence comes from Kuschelorhynchus macadamiae, assembly GCA_030620095.1. Taxonomy (NCBI): domain Eukaryota; kingdom Metazoa; phylum Arthropoda; class Insecta; order Coleoptera; family Curculionidae; genus Kuschelorhynchus; species Kuschelorhynchus macadamiae. The sequence continues at coordinate 623,275 of JAUTXW010004146.1, read as the reverse complement.
GCTGTTGTGGATGCAGATGGTTTATTCATTTCTGTAGATGTAGGTGAATATGGTCGTAACAGCGATGGACGTGCATTAATGGAAAGCAATTTTGGGAAGTCTCTGAATCGAGAAGAACTTAATATACCGGAACAAAACCCTCTACCAGGTGAAGTTGAAAACAATGGCTTTCCTTATTACTTTGTAGGCGATGAAGCATTTCCGCTCAGAGACAATTTGATGAAACCGTTCGCCAGAAATCAACTTACGAATGAAAGAAGAATATTTAATTACAGGGGACGCAAATCAGTAGAATGTGCCTTTGGAACGTTAACTTCTAAATTTGGAAATGGGAGTGCAAACACCCATTTGTATAAAAACCAAGAGGATTGTGGTAATAATTTTAGCATTGTGTACTCTACATAATTTTATTCGTATATACAATGGAGAATTTTCCACACTTAAAAAATTGAATCTTATACAACAATACAATTTTCAAATAGATTCAAGTAGATTTACAAATACATAATAACACTCCACAAAATTTAAGACATCGACTTTGCAAATATTTTTGTGACGTTTCCCCAATTCCAAACCAAGAGTATTATAATTTTTAACAGCGATGAATTAATGGATTAAATTAAAACATTATGTATACCTTACTTTCCTAATTGTTGCTAATAATAATAATAAATATGTTTACAAAACTTACTTGTTTCATTAACTTTCGTTGCAATTTCGTTCCAGGTACCGTCTTAAAAATTTCTGTTGCAATAATCGAGCCGATTATAATCATATAGACATGTTTTTTGTTCGACTAATTCTACAAAACGTATATTAAATTCGATATCGTCCCGCATTTTACAAGAAATCAAACACGACTGACCAGGATAAACAAGTGGCGCCCCACTAACGCATTGCCACTATTGGCAACAATATGGCAGGCCAGAGACACGACATCTCAGGGTGCGTTGTTAAATTAGTTTATATTGTATTGTACACTGCCACTCGCCATAGCCACGTCACTGCCATACCACGGCCACGTCTGTGGGCGCTTCGCCTTATGTTTGCATATAAATGACACATCATGGAATGCATATAGGTAATTCCTAAAATAGATATTAACAGTGTGACAAACTAATAATAAAATACAATGACAAATACAGAGACTAAAAATAAATACTAATCATCTATATATTTAAAATACACTAAGCCTGATTTATCAGCAAGTTTGGTTACCGAGACTTTTAAATACTATTTTTTGTACTGTTTTATTGCGTATTTTTTCTATAACACAATATGTTTTTTTCAATAATATTTCTGGACGATGTAGTGAATGCGCCCTATATTCATATAATTCAATTTGGCTGATCCGAAAGGGTGTTGTCAACTATTTTACATAGACAAATGCATATATATATATATATATATATATATATACAGGGTGGCCCAACGAAAAGGTCCCACCCTTATTTATGACTTTCCTGGTATATTTTGGGAAAAACGCTTGGACACGTCAATTTTGATTTTTAGGGGGACGTCTTTTCATGTATGATTGTATAATACAGGGTGTTCCAAAAATAAGATATCGCATTACACTTGACATTTTTAAATGGAAACCCCCAATTTTTTTTCTATTTTTGGATTCTCCAGGAAGTTTTTAGTAACTTTTGTATAATAGAGTTTATACCTATCTTCAACCATTTTGAAGTTTTTTTAATTTTTTTTATAAAATTCGCCTCATTTAATTTAGTACTGTTAAATACGGAAAAAAATAATAATCACCGATACCAGCAAGAAATTTAGCATCCGTCAATGTCATCGTAAATCATAGAACAACTTTATCTTTGATTTGAAATCGTTAAGTTGCCTAGTTCTATTATAATATTTTGCAATGATTTATTCAATTCAAGAAAGGGTCGAAATAACGAAACTGTATTATCAAAACGGAAGCATTGCAAGAGCTACCGCCCGGTTGTTTAATGCGTTACATCCAGACAAAAATATTAACCATAAGTATGTGGCTAAATTAATAAGAAAATTTGAAGCAACTGGATCTGTATCTAATATTCGCCGGAATCAGGAAAATCGTCCAAGTAGAAATGAAGCCAGAGAAATAGCAGTTTTGGGACACGTGGCTCTTGACAACACCCAAAGTACTCGTGGTCTGGCTACTTCTTCAGGATTTACACGCTCAACAGTGCAAAGAATTTTGAAATCCTATAAATTTCACCCGTACAAAACTAAACTTGTCCATGAGCTTAATGAAGACGATTATGATAGAAGGTTGGAGTTTTGCGAATTAATGACACAACGTTTGAACAATAACCCAAATTTGTTATTTAACATTTGTTTTTCGGATGAATGTACCTTCTATTTACATGGTGCTGTAAATAGACATAATTGTCGATATTGGAGCGACTCGAATCCACATTTGTTTCGAGAGGTACATTCGCAATACCCACAAAAAAATTAATGTCTGGGCCGGCATTTTCGGAAATCATATTGTAGGACCTTTCTTTATTCCTGGAAACTTGACGGGGGAGTTGTACTTGGACATGTTGGAAAATACAATAGAGCCACGAATAACCGAAATAATAGAAAATGAGGTTAATTATAATGAAAATTTTCTTCATTTCCAACAAGATGGTGCACCACCGCACTATGTAGCTCCAGTACGACAGTTTTTGGACACCCATTTCCCAAATCAGTGGATCGGACGGCGCGGCCGCATTGAGTGGCCACCAAGGTCTCCGGACTTGAGTCCTTTAGATTACTTTCTTTGGGGACATATAAAAAGTAAGGTTTTTAGTACGAAGCCAGACTCCATCCAAGATCTTCGGGAGCGGATCACGGCGGAATGCAGACAAATAACTCCAGAAATGTGTGAAAATGTTAGGAATAGATTTGAGCAAAATATTTATTATTGCATGGAGGTAAACGGACACCACTTTCAACATTTATTACCACATTGACTTTTTGACACATTGTAGCTAAGTAACTAATTTTTGTTTAAATTTTAATGTGAATGTAAAACTGTAAATGGTTTAGTGTTCCTGATTCCGGCGAATATTAGATACAGATCTAGTTGCTTCAAATTTTCTTATTAATTTAGCCACATACTTATGGTTAATATTTTTGACTGAATGTAACGTATTAAACAACCGGGCAGTAGCCCTTGCAATGTTTCCGTTTTGATAATAAAGTTTCGTTATTTTGACCCTTTCTTGAATTTAATTTATCAATACTTGATATTATTCAATTATTCAAATAACTTCAAAATGGTTGAAGATAGGTATAAACTCTATTATACAAAAGTTACTAAAAACTTCCTGGAGAATCCAAAAATAGAAAAAAAATTGGGGGTTTCCATTTAAAAATGTCAAGTGTAATGCGATATCTTATTTTTGGAACACCCTGTATTATACAATCATACATGAAAAGACGTCCCCCTAAAAATCAAAATTGACGTGTCCAAGCGTTTTTCCCAAAATATACCAGGAAAGTCATAAATAAGGGTGGGACCTTTTCGTTGGGCCACCCTGTATATATATATATATATATACATATATATATATATGCCTATGCATAGAATAAAACTGCTACTTGCTGGTAAAATAAAAATTAATTTTTAAGGTGGTTGTAATACTGTAATAATAACTTCAGTAATATCTCATTAGCTATATATAATTATTATTAATTAATCAAATAGCTATTCAAATAATTTGTTTTTTTTTTATTTCCATACAATGACTTGCTTAAAAACTGACAACACTCATGAAAGCTTTCTAGTACCGTCATGGCCTTAGCGATAACTCTCTCTGAATCTTTGTCAGAGATTATTATTGAAGTGACATCCGCCTACATGAAAACAGTACCTACAAAAACATCATCCGGAAGATCGTTTATATATAACCGATAAATTAGAGGACTGAGTACACTACCCTGAGGAGAACCGCGAATTGCATAAAAAATATCAGATTCAAGGTATTATGTGTTTATTTTCCTGGACTGTTTTAATTAGAATGATGAGATCTACTGAATTATGAAATATGCGATATTATTATTATGTTTATCTATAATGTTTAAAATGGGTATGTTGCAAAAGTATATTGGTAAATTTTACAATAAGGGCATACTTATATCAGTTTGGTGCGATGGTATGGAAAAAAACGTATTTTTCCAACAAAAAAGCAGATTGCAAAATCGATTGACTCTATGAAGAAAAACTAAAAACCTTTGTTTGCAAGACTAAATAAACTACAATTTTGCTCATAACTATTTTTGTTAAAAAATTACATTTTTTGAGATAATTGCAAAAAAACTACATTTCGCCCCCTTTCGCCTCCTAAAAAAACTACAGCACAAATTTAGGGTACTTTTTAGAACATGCTTAAGACATGAAAAAAATATTCTCCACACACATTAGATTTTTATTGCTTAAGTAAATATATAAAAAAAAGAAAAAAATTGTCTCGTTTTTATCTACCAGAATTCCAGACCTGTCGAAATTATTGCAATCTCAAAACATTCTAAAAACTGACATGTTTTCAAGGCACGTATTCTGTATAATATTAATTTTGTTTTAAATGTATTTTTGATTTCATGATCATAGTTTCTTTTTAAATGTAATGTTTTTTTGAGTGATGTTTTTTCAGTAATGTTTTAACCATTTTAAAATTTAAATACTAACTATACATGTTTTTATTGTAGAAAATAAATATCTTAAGAAAGCTCAATATAATGAGCGAAACGTCGATTAAATTATAGTTTTACTTCTCAACGAGTTAACCTATGCCCAAGAAAATATAATTAATAAAATATTTATATATGGTTAAAGAAAAAAAAACGAAATATAAATAAATAAATGAATAAATATATATATATATATATATATATATATATATATATATATATATATATATATATATATATATACACTGGGTTATTCACGCAACCTGTTCATTAAAAGTTTTTGATGATGCCATTTAGATAAAAATTTCAAATTTTGGGATTAAGGTAAGGTCAAGGGGTACTTGTTTTTTGAAATATTTTCAACTTCCTGTCACTTCCGGTTTAACCGGAAGTTGTTATCAACTTGCTTATTTTAAATGGAACACCCTGTATTTTATGATATTTTTGGATTCTACGGAGAATTTTAATGCTATTTTATGTAGCATGTCCTATACCTAGGTTCAAGGGTTCTTAAGATACTTGACCTTGAACCAAAAATGAGCCTTCGGGGTACCAAGTTTTAAAATCTCATATTTTTGTAACTTTTGAAGATATAATCTTCATATTTTGCATTGCACGATCGGTAAACAATGTTAGGTTTCTATTTTTTTATTGAATTTGTTTATTTTTATACAGGGTGTCCTAAATTCAGCGGCAAACATTCACATTTTCAAAGCCGCTAAAGTCCGTTTTTTTTAAATGGGACACCCTATAACTTTATGCACTATCAAATGTAGAATTTAATTTTCTATCGAACTGTATTAAGGTTCCCTATACCTATTCGTAACCATTTTCGAAATAATCAGGTTTTTATTAAACTATCATATGTATTTGCTAAATGCTTACACCTTCCCGTAGTAAGCCATGGAAAAACAATTGTTGTGCTTTTCTATTCAACATGACAGCTGATTTGAAACTTTTAAATTAAAATAAAATAACACTCAAAAGCTGATATTCTCAATTTATTTTATATTCGCGGAGAATGTTACAAAATATTGGAGAGAACGTGCCATGTTTTTAATGAAAAACATCCTCATTTATCGCCAATGAACAAGAGAAAATTGAAGAGGATTGAAACGAAAGTTTTTCGTTTCGGAAAAGTTAAAGTTATAAGAAATATAATAAATTGTTTACATTATTTTTAACCATATCTACTAAGTTCGAGACTGTTCTAAACTTGTTTTAGTGAACTTAAAAATTATAGCAATCTAACAATCAACAAAAAATAAATAAAATAATAAAATTGAATTATAACAAATGTTCTATATGCTGTCCGTTCATTTGAATTCTTCTTTGTACCGTTCCTGTGGCCCGTTGAATTTGTCCGTTTTCTAATTCGGCAAAAGCTGTTCGTATCCTGTCCAGTAAATCTTGTTGGTTATTTACTGGGGAAGCATAGACTTTACCTTTGATAAATCCCCATAAATAAAAGTCTAGGGGTGTTAAATCAGGCGATCGCGGGAGCCATCTCCAAGGGCCATTGGGACCAATCCAGCGATCTTCAAAAATTCGAGATAATTGGAGATAAACTGCAGCGGAATTATGTGCTGGTGCCCCGCCTAATTGATACCAATAATTTTGCAGCTCACCAATAGGAATTTCTTCTATAAATTCAGAAACCGTCCCTCGTAGAATTTCCAAATACTTATCACTGTTTAAATTGTCTTCATAAATACAGTACCGCACCTGATCATTTAATACTATACCGAAAACATTGAAGCTAAACCTCTCTTGAGAACGCGTTTCGCGTAAAGCGTGCGGATTTTCTGCTGCCCAGAAATGTTCGTTTCTTCTATTTGTTATTCCTTCTCTAGAAAATTTCGCTTCATCGGTCCAAAATATTTTTGAAACGAATTAAGGGTCCTCTTGAATTTTCAAAAACATAAATTCGCAAAATTCTACTCGTCGGACGTCATCACCAGGTCTCAAGGCTTGCAAGTTTTGGAAGGAATAAGGGTGCATATGATGTTCGCTCAAGATTCTTTGGACAGATGAAGAAGAAATTCCCAAATCGTTTTCTGCAGACGGTATTGAACTTTGCGGGTTTGCGTGGAAATAAGCTAATGTGTTTATTACGATATCCTCGGCATTTGTCACTGGTTTCGGAACATTTTTTGTAACTTTAACCTTGCCAAAACGCAAAAAGTTCGTTTCAATCCTCTTGAATTTTGACTTATTCATTGGCGGCAAATCAGGGTGTTTTTCCATGGCTCACCATTGGAACATGTAAACATTTAAGCAAATACATACGATATTTTTATAAAACCCAATTATTTCGAAAATGGTTACGAATAGGTATAGGGAACCTTAATACAGTTCGATAGAAAATGAAATTCTACATTTGATAGTGCATAAAGTTATAGGGTGTCTTATATAAAAAAACGGACTTTAGCGGCTTTGAAAATGTGAATGTTTGCCGCTGAATTTAGGACACCCTGTATAAAAATAGACAAATTCAATAAAAAAATAGAAACCTAAGATTATTTACCGATCGCAAAATATGAAGATTATATCTTCAAAACTTACAAAAATATGAGATTTTAAAATTTGGTACCCCGAAGGCTCATTTTCGGTTCAAGGTCAAATATCTTAAGAACGCTTGAACCTAGGTATAGGACATGCTACATAAAATAGCATTAAAATTCTCCGTAGAATCCAAAAATATCATAAAATACAGGGTGTTCCATTTAAAATAAGCAAGTTGATACCAACTTCCGGTTAAACCGGAAGTGACAGGAAGTTGAAAATATTTCAAAAAAGAAGTACCCCTTGATCTTACCTTAATCTCAAAATTTTAAATTTTTATCTAAATGGCATGATCAAAAACTTTTAATGAACGAGTTGCGTGAATAACCCTGTATGTATATATATATATATATATATATATATATATATATATATATATATATATATATATACAATATAAACTGAGCATTTACCTTGCCTATTTCAGCATCAGGAACAAAAACTAAATCTGCATTTGCCTTAAATGTATGAATATCTTCTCCATCCTGCTCGAAGTAGACAACATGATGGGGAATACCATTAGAAAAAACTTTCTGAAATTCCACTGTCAGAAACATATAGTTTGAAGATCTTTTTTCTCTTTCATTGATCACCTCTAATTCCCTAAACGTCAATCGGTCTAGCCAGTCAACCTTAAATTGATTATTTTATATTATGAATACTGAAGTATATTTAGACGAAACTATTGTTTTGAAGCAATTTTAATTTTTACAAAAAAAATTATTGAGGATTAATACCTTTGGAATATGACCATTGCGATGTTTTTTGGCTAGTTTTGCCAGTTTCCACATTTGATCCGTTGCAGTTACTTTACCATCATGGCCTTTTCCTGGTGTTGTTGTAGGTGTTTTTCCATCGGCAACCACTTTAGGCCATACCCTTAAATCTAACATTCCCTATAAATAAAAATATTTCCTAAGAATCCTCTTTTTAAACATAGCATATACAACAAGTTTAACTTTTGCAAGATAGACAACAACATTTTTACAGTATATTAAACATCTACATTATAAAGTTTTTAGTCATTATAATCTTGATGTATCATAATTATCCTCACCTCCCTATACACACCATGTTTGCTAAAAAGTGACACCGTGGTACCTCCGACTGCTATTGTTTTATTTATCCCACAATCGAATATGCTTATTGCCAACTGTGATGTTCTTGGCAAGTCACAAAACTCTAAAGGCATGTGCAACCATTCATTCCAACTAAAAACAAGTCATAAATGTCCTGATAAATAAAATATACAAAACACACCTTATTTCCTAGTTTTGACAATCCTGACATACTTAAACATTCCTATAGATGTAAGAAAATAAGTTCATTATATACCAAACACAAGCAGAGATAACTTTGTACTGATTTCTATTTTTTTTTATTTGATGAGCAGTTAACACTATGTCTGTCATCGTATTTTGACGCTTTTCCAAAAGTTGTTGGATTGTAAGTTTTGTTCTGAACAGCAACAATTTATTTTCAGATTACAGAAATGAGTATCGCAAAGTAGAAAAGAAAACAGTAATATCATTTCTTTTAATGAGTTACCTTTTATTTTCTTGACAATTATTAGTATTCATTATCCTGAGTTAGGTAATGATATAGATCCACAGGTATAATAAAAGAGCAAAAGTTAAGAAAAACTGGCAGCTAAATAGCATATATGTCACACATGTAACACAATCATTAGGTGATCACTAAACTAAAACAATGTCGGTCATCTTTCTGAATTCCAAGTTTTTGAAAGAAACATTTTATAGCACGGATCACGTTCTTCTACACTTGATTAATATTTCTATCACAACCGGACAGTTTCCTTCACAACTGAAATGTAGTCAAATTATTCCGGTTCAAAAAGTTACAAACACAAATGACATTTCAAATTTTAGACCTGTAAATACACTTCCGTGCATTGAAAAGGTTATCTAAATTGCAATTTATGACCATCTTTTGAACTACTTTAACAATAATAATTTATTCTTTGGAAACCAATCTGGCTTTCGTAAAGGACACTCTTGCGAAACAGCTATACAGCTAACAATTTCAAAATGGAAAAGACAAATAGACGAAGGTAATTTTGCTGTCGTCGCTATTTTCCCTGATTTTAAGCGCGCGTTCGAAACAATAGACCGGGGTATATTGATTAAAAAGCTTAACTATTATGGTATCAAGGGTCGAGCCCTTAGATGGTTTAGTGAGTATTTAATTGGTCGAAGTCAGGTTGTTCAGCTGGAAAACTTTGTATAAAAAAAGTTGAAAATAATATTGGAGTGCCCCAAGGATGTGTATTAGGAGCCCTTCTTTTTATCATATATATAAATGATATTGGTTATATTGATGGCCTCGAGTTCTTGAATTTGTTTGCTGACGATACACTTTTATCTTGAAGCGGAAGAAGTCTGGATGAGGTTATAAATAAAACAAATACATACAAGTTGAAGATTAAAGATGAAACTATAGCTTGGACCAATGAAATAAAGTATCTTGGAGTCATGATTGATGACACATTAAATTTGCATAAACACTGTGAGTACTTGCAGAAGAAAATAAGAAAAAAGTTGTTCTTTTTCTCTAGAATTGCTAAAAATTTGAACTTTTTTGACCGTCTGACAATCTTTCAAATTATTATCCAGCCTTGTTTCCATTACTGCGCCACTATTGTGTATTTGATGTGTAATAGGTATCTGTCTTCATTGCAAATTCTTCATAATAGAGGAATGAGGATAATTTTGAGGTGTGATAGAGATACACACCCATTAACTCAATGTTGAAAACATTAAACTGGCGTTAAGATTGAAACTGCTTGCTATGACATTTGTTTATAAATTAAGATATGGAATGATGCCAGGCTACTTTAATGAATTTTTACCACTGAGAAGCGAAATGCATAACTACTCCACTAGACAGACAAATCATTTCCATATTGAACGTGTGCGTTATAACGGTAGCATGGCATGAGTCTTTTACAAGTGCTTCAATGAATATAATTGTTTGACTGTGAATATTAAGACTGCAAGTAGTGCTAAGTCATTTAAGAGAATGTTAACAAAGTACCTGCACTCTACTGTTTCTGGTCTTGGTTTGAGTTAATGAGTATAAGAAAATTTGATACATTATGTTGTGATTTCTGTTTTTTATAGCTTTATTTGTAAGTTACTATTGTTTGAAACGTGCTATTGTATTTTATTTGTTATTGTCTACTTTTTCTTTTAATTTAAGATTTTTTTTAAGGATTTTACATAACTTTTGTATTAGGTCATTCCTAATTGAATAAATAAATAAATCTTTGGTGAAAAAAATGTTGCGTTTCAGGATGCGATGAAAACTACAGCAACCGTTCTCAGTTTCCTAATAAAACCAATAGGAATTATTATACATATGGCTTGAACTTATTAGTATTGAATAATTCTGTATCTATTCTGCTACCCCAGCACTTTATATAATTTATCGGATTAGCCGATATATCACTTGAAAAAGATATCTGGAACCCACCCACAAAGAGGTCTGCATGTTAGGTAATTTATATTAGATATATGTAATATAAAGTACCTAACAAGCAAAAACACATAAATACTCAATCCTTTGTTAACAAGAAGATAAGATTTCATCAAGAAATATGAGATGTCTACACCCCATGAGGAAATATTTTATTAATAATAATAGTTTTTTTATCACATTTTAACCAATACAGAAATATATATAGAAAGATAGTTAAATTGGCCAAACATTTGTATTCTTCTGCTATAATAGAATTAGACAAGCAAGAAATACGCAGAAGGAAAATTGGTCAATCATTTGCGTGGAAAATGACCAAAAAATTCTAAAACACCTTACAAGTCAAACTCAAATGCTGAGGATTTCAATACCTACTATTGTTCCATCGCTCAAAGTCTTTCTAATAACAGTGTGCATTCCACAATCAACCCTTTATCTTTACTTAATCGTATGAAGGTTATTGGTTATGGTCACAGCAGTTTGCCTTCGAATTACAGGCCAATTTCATTATTACCCACCTTGTCCAAGATCATAGAAAAAATCATAAAAAAACATATACTCAGTTTTTTGGAAAAACATAAATTACTCTCATTATCGCAGTTTGGGTTCCAGGGTTCAAAGAATACTAATGATGCCATATTTCACATATTTGAAGACCTGTACCTGAGTCTCAATGATGGAGAGGTTCCTTCAGCAGTGTTTTGTGATTTAACTAAGGCATTCGACTGTGTCTGTCATAGAGTACCGTTGGACAAACTTGATATCTATGGTTTCAGGGGAAAAATTTTAAAATGGTTCAAATCATACCTTTCAGAACGTAGTCAGTCTGTCCATTTTCTAATTGCAAATTCAACTAGGCATGATATCTCAGCTGGAGTGCCCTAGGGTTCAGTTCTTAGCCCTTTATTGCTCCTTATCTATGTAAATGATTTACCCTCAGCTATATCTTATGGGCGCTGTACTTCTTTTGCTGATGATACCACAACACTTTGGCACCACCGTGATGTAAACATATTGAATAATATGATATCTTCTGACTTAAAAACCATTAAAAACTGGTGTGACGTACTGCCTTTCTCTTAACATCCCCAAAACGAAAATATATTAAACCTCAAATGTGAGCTTAATGATATTCAAATAGCTGGTCAAGCAATTAATAGTCTTAAGTTTGATAATCATATAACTGCTTTGTGTGCCAAATTGTCCTCTGGTTTGTTTGCTGTTTGGACTGTTAGAACTGAAGTAAACTATACTGTCTCACACAATGTATATTTTTCAATACTTGAATCTTACCTGCGTTATGGCATCTGTTTTCGGGGCTCTTGCTCACAGTACCTATTTCAGAGAGTTTCGTCTGCAGAAGCGCGCTATTAGATACCTCTGTTGCCTTAGACTGCGTGACTCATGCAAGCCAGCTTTTATTTCTGAAAAGATCCTTACCCTAGCAGGCATTTATATTTTGCAGATAGTTTGTCTCATGCATAAAAAGTTTGCTACACAAATTCATTCCACACCATCTGTTATGACCCGCAGTTCTTATAATATCAGTCTACCGATCCCTTCTTCGGCATTAACAAAAAACTCTATATTTTACAATAGTAAAAAATTATTCAACAAACTGCCAGTTGAGCTTCGCAAAGTCAGAATGTACTCTGTTTTTAGAAAAAAAGTTAAGAAATTCCTTATTACTAAAGCATATTACCGACTGGAAGAGTACCTAGGTGATAATTTTGATTTTATTTGAATTAGTAACTGTTTCCGTTTCTTTGTTGATAAAAGGTATGTATTGTTTGTTCTATATTGTGTTGCTGGTTTTTTATTTGTATTAATGTTCTTATTTGTTCTTGTTAGTTTATATTTCTTTGTTAGTTCTTATTTACTAGTTATTAAGCTTTTATTTGTTCAAGGCTGTATCTTTTGTGTTTGCAGCCCTTTTCGCTTTTATTTTATTTATAGACTAATTTCAAGCTTTGTCGACAACAATTGTTATGTTTAAAGACAATAAAGTATATTTTGAGTTTGAGTTTGAAACATAAATTAAAAATTTAATAATAAATAATGATTTTCCAATCCATACATCATTTTATTTAGGTCCTAAATTATTATTTAAAGTTTTACCACAGTTTGTGTTAAAAAAAATAAAAAGAAAATAAAGGTTTGGTTTTATTATGGTACAAAAAAAACAAACCTACATGTCCTCTTAAACAATATTTTTATGTACTACACCTTGGACAATGAAACCAAACACCAAGGTCCGTAAAAACACTACCGGTTAAATTTTGATAACATCCAGATGAAAAAAAACTGAAGATTTTTAGTTATATTGTTTTTACATATATGGTTATATTTTTAAATAAGTTAATTTTTGTTTATTTATTTAAGTAAGGCTTATATTAAGCTGAATAAATAACTATGCAAACCATTAAACACTAATTGTATTATTTATTTTAACTGGCCATATAAATCCCGAGTTTTATAAACTGTAAATTTGAACTCTCAAATGGGGAATATTCTAAACTAAGTGCTCTTTTTAAAAGGTCTGGAGCCCATGGTTGGGTATGCGAGAACTGTAAGAGTAGTATGGTCAAACGCTTGTCGACGTCAATGGTGGATACAACTGGCTCTTCTGAGGTCGGCAAGCAGAAAATCAGCAACAGAGTGAAAGCGTCTGGGACTCGCATAACTAGCCAACCAACTAGCCTATCATCTGATGAAATGAGACAACAAATCTCAAATTTACTGAAAAAGAACAACACCAGCAACAAAGATATTGTCACTCTCGTGTCCCAAATGTTAAATCTCCTATTTGATCAGAGAGAAGGTATCCAGTCTGCCTTAAACAGTCTGATGGAGGAGCAACGCAGGAAGAATGTTATTATTAATAGCCTTGAAAAAGAAGTCACTGAATTACGTGATGACTTGGAGAGATTGAAGAACAGTAATACTGGGGGATCTGGCGAACCAGTGCAGCAGACTGCTCCTTGCCAGTTGGAGGTATTCAAAGAATTGCAGGAAAGGTGCAAGATCGAAAAACATAATCGTTTTTAACAGTCAGGAAAGTCAATCCAATCCAAATGAAAGGGTTGAGCCCGATAAAACTCGCATAGTAGAGGTGATTCAACCGCTTCACATCAGAGATGACTTGGAATTCAAAGCTGTTAGAATTGGCCATGCTGGGACAGGTCTCCATCCCATGAAAGTCATGTTCACGGATTCATCTCTGGCATTAAAATGTCTTAAGAACAAAAGAAAGCTCAGTGGGTTTAACGTTGGTATTAGACCTGATCTCACTTTAATGCAGCGTGATCATTCCAAAAAGATCTTTGAAGAACTTAACAGGAGAAAAGAAAATGGTGAAATTAATATGACTGTTCGCTATAAAGAAGGAAATCCTTATATAGCAACATTAAAAAACTGTGAACGCACGAGTGACAGACTCAGAGGCGGCGGTGTACTCATAGCCGTTTCCGACAAACTAAAGTCTAGAAAATTAATAGTGTCAAATAATAGTATTGAACAAGTGTTTGTCGAGATTAAGTTAGCCAACAGAACCTTAATTCTCGGAGAAGTATATTTACCTCCAAACTCTGATGAAGATAAATACGTACAGCACTGTTTAGCTGTACAGGAGGTTTTAACAAATAACCCGTCAGCTGTGCTGACCTTATTTAGCGACTATAACTTACCTGATGCCTCTTGGGAAAACAATGCTTATGGTGTCACGGTCCGTTGCCATGAGAATTATCCTGCATGAAATGTTGCTGAGGTTTTTGCCTTCCTAAATTTGTTTCAAGTGAACTGTACACCCAATAGCCATAATAGATTCTTAGACTTGTTGTTCTCTCACGTTTCTTATATTAAGCCTATAATTGCTAGTGATGTCTTGCTACCAGGTAGTGTGCATCACGAACCCTATTGCTTTAAACCCTAAGTTCTTCTGGAAGCATGTGAATGAACGGCGTAAATCTAATAGATTTCCTAATTGTATGTATTTTGATGGTGAGGTTGGTCAGAAGGATCGCGAAATTGTGAATTTGTTTGCCAGGCATTTTTCAAACGTATATGTTAGCTCAGATTGCCATGTTCCGGACTACAACCTAAATAACACTGGTGATGTTTCTGTTCAAGGTGTCTCTAATCTAGAGATTTACAATAAGATTTCTGCTCTTCCAGATAGGGTCAGCTGTAGCCCTGATAACATACCTAACATATTCATTAAAAACTGTATATGTACCTTGGTTGAACCTTTTCATAAAATATTTAACATGTCTCTTCAAACCTCCATTTTTCCAGTTCTATGGAAGCACAGCTATATAACTCCGATTTTTAAGTCAGGTGAAGCAGAGGATATTAGGAATTACAGGGGAGTTTGTGTCCAGTCAGCATTATCTAAGTTATTTGATAGTTTGGTGTATGATCAACTTAGCTGGGCTTGCAGAGGTTTAGTGCATAACAAACAATATGGATTCTCTAAAGGTAAATCAACCACTGTTAACCTTGTTAGATACGAGTTGGATCTGTTGGAAGCCTTGGAGAATAAAATTCAGGTAGATGCAATTTACACTGACTTCTCCAAGGCTTTTGACAGGGTTGTCTTTATCATCGAACCCACATGTTACAAATTATGAATTTGAACACAGTGATAGGCGCTTGCTGTTTGACCTGAATTTCGTCTTTAAAATTAATAATGGCCAGACAGACTGTGCTGACCTCTTATCATCAATACAACTTAATGTTCTTTCTCAAGCGTTGCGCAACTATAACTTGTTCTGTGTTAAGCACCACTCTACCAATTATGAAATGCACGCCCTCATTGATAGAACTCTTCGACTTCTTAATGAGCATCAAAATGAGATTGATGTGTTTAATTGCACCCTGCCTGGTTTTATGACTGCTTGCGAAAAGATGTTGCTTACTTGATTAAAACTTGGTTCATTGTCTGTTTCAAATAGGCTTACTATTGTTATTTATTTATTTAGTTATTAGGTATTTTCTACTGTCCATTTACTGTTAAGTATATATTGCTAATATTGTAAAATGGTTCATCCGTTTGTTCTTGTAAAATAAAAATAAACAAAATAAAAATTTAAAGACGAAGGATAGCATTAATGCTCTACACATATATTAAGGTTTACATACATTTATTTGTTCAAACCAATATAAAAACTTAGTTTAATAATTAAAAATACCTCTACTCTATTGCCTTTTAAGATGACTTTATATATTTAATCATATATTTTCCTTTAAGTTTAGTAATAATTTGAGGTGGGTAAACATAGCTAGGTATTAACACCAATAAATACTCTCTATCGTCAAGGCTTTTTATTTCATTAGATATAAGGAAAGTAAACCTATTTGTTTAGATTTTGTGAGTTTTTTTGTATTTTAGTTTTTTAAATATCTATATTCAGAATTATAGATATGTTTAAAAATAAAAAGCAAAAAACTTGTTACAAAATCAATTTAAAAAGTAAAATTTATGATTTAAACATCCTGCCTTAAAAATATTAAGTATGCGGTCAGTTTCTAGATGACGCTTTTCCTAATGCCAAATTTAAGAATTTCTTTACTTTCTAAAGGGGGTTGTTTTTTATATATATATATATATATATATATATATATATATATATATAAAATATATAAATATCGATTTGTAAAGCAGACAGGAAAAATTGGATAATAATCTGCCTATATTGCTACTGATTAGGAACAATAATGCTGTAACAGACTTGATCATGATTTTTAAACATTTCATAGGTGAGGCCACTGTTACTGGAAGAACTAGTAAAGACATATAATGCTTTAGAAGTCCAGCTTATGAAGAATGATTTTGTTGTTTTTCAATGGGGTTCAAAATGCAATTAAGGTACTGCTGGTCCACCATTTGCCTATAATATGAAGATTCTGAAGAGACTTATCGCATTGAGGAACGGTTTATAAAACTGGCGGATGTGTTCAGGGAATTTATGTAAATGATTATTTATGCCATGCAGATGTTGCAAGCAACATAGATGAAATTTTGGCTGTAACAGTGGTCACTAAAAGAAAATCTAAAAATTTTCCCTCGCCCAAAGAAAGGAACAGTAGCGAGGTTTAATAGTGACAATTTGACGTTTCTAGGAATGGAAGAGTCCTTATATATAGTGCTCTGAATATCAGATAGACATACTCTGCCTTAATGAACATTGATTAAGAGAGGACCATCTTAAAGCTTCATTTTTTAACAAATATAAGCTAGTATCATATTTCTGTAGAACGCGAGCAAATTGTCACAGACAGTGTATGCATTTTTGCCAAGAATGACCAGGCTATTAGTAAATGCTTATCAAAAGGTGTTTGAAGTTTGTGTGAACACTTTTAAGATTAAGTAGGCAGCGTAAAATTCTAATTGTCACCTATCAATCTCCTGAGAGTAATATTGTTTTGAATTTAAGGTGAATAACCATAAAAGAACTCTTATTAATATATTCTTTGAATTCAGGATGAAACAGCTTGTTCTTGAAGCTACAAAGATCTTCCACAAATAGAGTTAATATAAACACTTTCTTCTCGCATGTAAAAACAGGAAATTTTTATTGAAAAATTCAACTATTTCTATAGTACTTCTCTTATATATTATTACAATATAGCATTTTCAGTTGCGCAGGTAAAAAAAAATCAAGCAGTCTAGAAAAATAATTTTCTAAACAAATCAAAGAATTTCATTATTGTCTTTGTGAAATGAATGCATTAAGAAAACATGTAAACAATCCAGTTACCAGCGAAAGATACAAATGTTCATTGTTGTTTTATAAAAAGCATGTAAAAAGAGGAGAAGAAGAAGTGTAAATAATACCCTAATTGCTCAGAATGGCTTGAAGAATGAAGAATTAAAAACTTAGTGCAACTTATTTAATACCTATTTTATAAAATCAACACAAAGTGACAATCTTTCTAAAATTAATTATCAGCAGCAAAGAAATAATAGCACTCTCAATATATTTCTTAATCGAACTGACTTGACAAAAAATGAGTATTTATTAGAATACACAACAATAAAGAAAGCAACAGGTATTGATGATATGTTTGGTAAGGTGTTGAAAAAAAATCTCCCATACAATATCAGAATCGTTGAGCCATCTTGTCAAGTTTCTGGTCTTTATCCTGAGTCTTTGAGAGTCTCTAAATGAGTGCCAGTATTTAAAAATAAAGGCTTTAGTTCTAATATTTCTAACTATAGACCAATCTCTATCCAAAAACAAATTGCTAAAGTATTTGAAGCAGCATTTGCCACAAAACTGGTAAACTTTCTGGAAGGATATGGTTTGTTAAATAATGATCAGCATGGTTTTGAAAAATCAATACCCTCTATTGACAGTTTGAGGTAATATTTATCACTGGATTGAAGCATATCTACTCACCTGTAAACAAACTGTTGAAATTAATGGGTCGCGTCTGATCTAGCTCACTGTAGGGCTGGTATACCACAAGGCTCAATTTTAGGACAACTTCTTTTGATTATTTTTGTGAACAATATTCAGTCAGTATGCTAAACACCAGATATTGCGGTATAATATGATAGCATGCTGATGACACAAATATGATAGTTAAAGATAAGCAGAAAAACTCTCAAAGGCAAATGTAATAGTGCTTCGAAAGAGTTCCAAGAGCACACCATCTTAAATGAACTGCCTAAAACAAAAAAGACATTTTTTATGCAGTTCCTTCCAAAGAATTAGGTACCAAACAATGAAACCGCTATTGAAGTTGAGGAAAAATCTATCAATAATGTAGACAACTTTAAACGTGTGGGACATACAATTAATGTGGGAATATCACATTGCAAATTTTTATAGAAAGTTATTGAGCTTCTCATGTTACTTTATAAAGAATCTTAGAGGTAGCATGTCTATCAGTGACGTAAAAATGCTGTATCATAATGTTATCACATTTACAGTATGGCTTGATTTATTGAAGTTGTTCGCCATATATGGGAAAGTCATTTATATGCCAAAAAAGTATTTGGATAATGTAAAACAAAAAAGATCCTGCAAATCACTATTTTAGAAATAGGAACTTTTGATCCTACCATATATGTATATCTATCAACTCATAATGTAGGTTAGAAAAAATAAACCTGGATATAAAAAAAAAAACTCTGATATGCACACCCATAATACTTGAAAGCACTTAGATTTAAATTTGCCTTTTTCTACATTAGACACAACAGAAAGCTTGTCCATATACTTTAAATGTTACAAGACTGGGACACTGATTAGCAGTGTCATAAAGGTTCTAAAAAAGGTTAAATTGTATTTAGCCAAAAATGTTATCGATTCCATGTCAACGACTTTTTAACTCCTAAAACTAATACCTTATATACTTTTGAAACAAATTTTTGTTTGACTTAATTATTGTAATTTACTTATTTACTTACTATTTTTTATAGTAAAGTAAAGTAAAGTAAATTTTATTAGTGCCAATAAATATATAATATTTTTATACAAGTCACAATAGCTTAAAAATAGTGATAAAAATGTAGTCAAACATCTTAATTTCTACGTTTACAAAAATCCTAACCTCCACGATACTTGGCAGCAGAATTGAACAAAACAATCTATCCTGTGTCCAAATTGGCATTGAAAAATCCGTCTATACTATAGAATGCATTTTTCAATAAAATCCTTTTTACATTGATTACATATTGTTTCTCTTCAAGATTCCTGATTCCTTCAGGTAATTTATTATAGAACAATGGTCCGTAATATTGTGACCCAATACAGGTTCTTTTTAGTCTATGAAATTTTATATTTAAATCATTTTTTTGTCGAGTGTTATAATCATGATGTTCTTTACAAATATTAAATTTTGTCATATTTCTTTTAACGTAAATAAGACATTCAAATATATACCTACTTGGAAGAGATAAAATCTTTAATTTTTTAAAAGCTTCTCTTACGTCAGTTCTGAAACCAAGGCCTTCGACAACTCTTATAGCCCTTCTTTGAAGTTTAAAAACTCTTGCTGACTGTGGTGAATGACCCCAAATCATGAGCCCATAGCTACATGCAGACTGTATGAAAAAGTGATATACCATTAGAATAACAGATTTCTCTATGGTGTTTTTAAGTTGTTTTAGAAGAAAAATATAGCGTGACACCTTCCCGGCGACATAGTTCACGTGGACATCAAATAGCAGACTGCTGTCCAGATAAAGACCCAAGAATTTCACATGTTTATCATTTAAACTGTCTCCCTCGCACTCATTGCTGAAAACATCGTTGCAGTTCCTGAGAGTAAAACATATTTCTTCTGTTTTTTTACTGTTTAGATTAAGTCTGTTTGCCAAAAACCAATCACTCAAGTTGGACAAGTTGTATGTCATGGCAACTCTCAAGGCATCTACGTCCCTATCTCTACACAATGCGGTGGTGTCGTCGGCATATAGCACTAACTTACCATCTGTCGACCACACCACATCATTTATGTAAATGATAAATAACAATGGACCCAAAACGGAGCCCTGTGGGACACCATGTTCCACCATTCTCTCATCCGAGCATTCTCCTCCGAAAAGAGTTTGTTGAGTTCTCTCATTCAAGTAGCTCTCAACAAGCTGAAGGCTTTTTTGGCTTAGACCATAGTACTTTAGTTTTTTTATAAGTATTTTGTGGGGTATAGAGTCGAAGGCTTTCGACAGGTCGCAGAGAGTAGCACCCACATGCTGCCTATCCTCAAAGCCGTCAACTATGTACGCCAGCATCGTGCTTATTGCCGATGTTGTGGGCTTGGCGTTTCTAAAGCCATGCTGATCATTAGAAAACAAATTATTGCTCTCGAAATAATTGTAGAGTTGTTTTTTTAACAAGGATTCAAAAATTTTTGACATAGTTGGAACTAAAGCGACTGGTCTATAGTTTCCAGGATCCTCTTTGCTACCCTTTTTGAAAACAGGTACAATTTTAGAACGTTTCAAGCACATTGGAAATGTGCCCTCGATAATACATTGATTTATAAGTTTTGTTATTGGAATAAGAAGTGGTTCTTTAACTTTTTTAATAAGATAAGTGTTGAAGCCATAGATGTCCCTGCTATGTTTAGTTTTTAACTCGTTAAATACTTGCCTCACCTCATTGAAAGTCACCCCAGTGAAAGAAAACCCGTCCCCCGATATACTCAGCTCAGATCTTTGCAGATATTCCTCGATGCCCACAGGAGAAACAGGCATTCCTCGAAGCAACGTTTCGGCGATCCCTGTAAAAAAGGTATTTAGTTCATTGGCAGAGATTACTGTTGAACCCTCAAGGCAAGGTGTCACTCTATGTCTATTTACTACTTGCCATGCTGCTCGAATTTTGTTATCTGAATTATCAATATATTTTGAATTTGCGTGTTTTTTGGCTATTTAAGTTTATTTCATTACGATAATGGTTTCTTAATTTATTTTTTTGAAGGGCTATTTGAGGAGTCTTATATATATGATATATAATTCTTTTAGGAATTTTAGTTGTTCCCTAATATTAGCTAAGTGTTCTTTGTACCAGGTTATGGTTTCTTTTTTATGTTTACTCTTTTTCTTCAGAGGAAAAGCTTCCTCATAAAATTCTAGAATGAGATTGTGAAGAATACTACATTTTTCTTCAACCAATATATTAGATGTTATGAAACTATAGTCCACATTTTCTAAAGAGTGAAATATACTATTAATACCTGATTCTGTTATTGGTCTATGCAAATAGTTTACCCGAGGTGTTGTTTGGTTCTCAGCTGGAAAGCTTCTTACGTTCAAGTCTACTGCCAAGTGGTCCGAGACCATGATATCCAAAGTATCTACACTAAAATCTAAAACATTCATAAAGTTTATAAATATGTTATCTAGACAAGCATTTTGACGTGTATTATTAAAAATTTGTTGGTTAAAACCATATGAGTTTAAAAGGTCTGTAAATTCGTTTTTTTTATTATCGAAACATAAATTAAAATGTATATTAAAATCGCCTGTGATGACTACATATTTAAAATTGAGACACAGATCTAAAATTAATGTCATTTGCTCTACAAACACTTTAAAATTTCCATTTGGAGGACGATAAACAACAATTATAACTAGATTAAATTTTTTTATTTTCGCAGCACAAACTTTGCAACACATTTCTATGGACAGATTGGTTATTTCGGGTTTTTCTTCGTATTCCAAGTTTTGTCTTAATAGGATGGCAACTCCGCCATGAGCATGTTGTAGTCGGGCAAAGTATGATGAGATCTTGTAGTTCTCTATGTGAACGCCTTCTATCTCGTGAGGAGCCATAAAATGTTCGCTAAAGCACAAGACATGATAGCAGTCCTCTTTTTCATAAAGGAAATGTTCAATATCTCCTATTTTGTTGTGAAGTGAGTGTATGTTTTGATGTATTAAAATGAATTGGGACTCGCATTTGGTTTGCGCCTCTGGATGTTTAAAAAATGGTTAATTATTATACCACTGGGCCACATTTCAGGGGCCATAACATTATTTTTGTAATTGATCGGAACCTGTACTTTAAATGAGCTCTTATATTTGTCCTTAGCAGTTTTCATTTTATAACATGCACATTCCGCAATGTTGTTTTCTTTTAGATAATTTATATTATATATTTTTTGCATGCTTGACTAGCCTTATAAGGTTTTGTATATTGTTATTATTTCAATAACTCTAATGCCCTAAGAAAATACTAAGTTAAAACTACCTTTAATTTTACATATTTATTTTTTAACTTTTTATTTATCTTGACAAATTTTATATTTTTACATTCTTTAAGTAAATAAAACAAATAAGTTTATTTAATAATAGATTGCACTGCTAGGTTTTTTTCTTCAAGAAATAAACCAACTAAAATTGATATCTTGAGAATGTTTAACAAGATCTCTGGGATTCCTTTCGAGAAACTAATCTTGGTTATCTTTAACTTTGTGATACTTGTTTGCTTTAATCTGATAAAAGAATCCTGATAGTTCAGATTTTTTTTATTTATACCTGCTACTGCAAAAACTGAATCATTTCAAAACTTGGTAACTCAGAAAGTCGACTTAATGATCTCGTCATATATTCTCTAAAGTAATGTTATTTCTGCCAAAGGTCACTGAACATTCTGAAATAATGAACTCACAATAGTGTTATTGAATTTAAGAACGTCTGGTGTATTCCTCATTTAACAAACAGGATGACCAAATGCAACAGATACAAGTTTTCTAGTTTATTTATCGGTCATTTTTGGTATGTATTAAATTTAATTAAACCAAGTTAATATGGGTTCTGTTACAGGGTAGCTTTAAGATGCTAAAACTGACAACTTACTGGGTAAGCCCATTTTTATATTAAGTATATCAACAGTACTTTAGCTTTAAATAATTAACATAAGAAATAGACTAAAATAAAATCAATAAATCAAATAAATATAACAAATAAAATATTTGTTATACTTACTTCCAACGTGTAGTAAAATGTTTATACTCTGTAGACACTGGCAAACAAAGTGGTTCATTATTATTCCAAATTTGACATTCTACCATTAAATCTGCACATTCATCTTGAAATAGGCCAGAATATTTTAGGGAAGGATCTTTGAGAATATCTTCATAGGTAGGTCTCTCTACTTTTCCTTCCAAAGAGCCACTACAAGAGAAATAATCAATTTTACGAGTGCCTGCAGAGTTCAAATGTGTTGCTTGCTACCAATCACCAATGGTTCAGCTAGTCATATAAATTTAGACAAAAACATAATATGCTTTATTATCAATTAAAACCAAATAGTTTACTTGACAAACCTAATTAAAAAAAAAATGCAATAAAGAAATACACTGAAGAAAAATAATACACAGACATTAAGTGAATAGCAATAACAAGCAATAGTAGAATGTATAAATAACACAGCAAAATACATACTTGAAATTAAATGGCTTAACATTAAAGTAAATGAAGAAAAAAATAAATAAAGATAAAAAATTAATCTAAAGATCACAGTACACAGGATGGAAAAAATAATAAAATGATATATAACGTAAATTTATCAATAACTTGATAATAAACATGAGGATAGAATATTTAATTAAAAATCAAACTAAAGTGAGGAAAACATTTCAAATGACAGTAAATTGTTACTATTAACTGAGATTATACTGATATAATAATTTTTTCCCAGCAGAAATACCTGTTTATTACTGATCAATTATTACACCCGTTTATTTATTTCAATAGTTTAGTTTTAATACAAAATAAAACATAAAAAAGAATATTAAAATACTATGAATCTAACCTAAAAAGATACAAATTTGAGAAACCTAAACATTAGAGATGCAAGAATAATCACAGATAATTATACAAATAGGATCAAAACAAATATTTTACCATAATAATAGGAACACACTATAAGATAAACAAACAAACAGGTAAATTGCGAATTTTATGCTCTGAATTATTAAAAAAAAGTGATAAATACCAAAAAGTTTTTTAAAAATTAACAGAAAATTATACATTACACAAGTATTTAAGCAAGTACATACTTTTTTAAAGAATTATTTAAATTATATTCTAATAAATCCCTAAAAAAATTCAATTTTGTTAGTATATTTAAGAAATATAGCGAACATGTTTAAAGTAATTTTATGTATAAAAAGCAGACAGTTCAATTTTTTAAAAATTTTTATATTCATCCATTTTTATGTTCTAAGCATATCCAAAATTCTACTGTATTTATCACAAGCCATAGTCTGTTTTTTGATAGTTTTAGTAGGCTGTTTACAGAAATATAAAACAGTACTACAAAAAATGAAATGTTAAAGAATAAGAGTTAAATACCACTTTATTTATTTAAACTAATATAATTATGCAGACAAAAAATCATTATTACGTATAATGGATAAAAATGAACAAAAGCAGCAACATTTGAAATGCAAAAAAAGAAAAATAGGAGCAAAATACTACCATTGTGATATTTGTCATGAGAAAATTGATGATGATATTGACAAATCAGCTAAATAGCAATTAAAAAAAACAAAATAAAATGTATCTTAATATAGAAAGCTCGATAGAAACTTTACCATGAAATAAAACAGTACCTACATACACTAGTGAGCATACAGGTGGAGACTCTATATGTCAAAGAAGTGTATTTTAGGCAAATAATAAAAATAGTAATAGATAGAAACATCTGGTTGACTGGTATAAACCTGTGTAAATTGGTTAAATACAATATTTTTAATGCCTACCATTCTCCCAATGCAAATCATAGCATATTCTTGAATAAATTAGATAAAATAATAGGTGAATATGCTGCTAAACCTGAGTTGTTTATTTTGAAACTAGATTTCAAAATCAATGTTGCAAAAGAAATGCTGTGTAACAGATGATTCAAAACTTTTGAAGAATTTCATGCATTATTAAAGTTACATGATTCATTGAGTAAAGTTTATTTGAGGAGGCATGGATGGCTACAAGGAGGATAGAATAGATATATATAACACCAGGATTAGATTAAACTTTTATGTTCCTACTGTAAATCTGTAAAATCAAGAAAATGTCAATAGAGATGGTTGGGAACATGAAGACCACTCAAGGTTGATCTTACCGAGGTGTTGAACTTTATTATGCTGCAGTTGTAACTGAAATCAAATAGTAGATATTTATTAAAATACCCCATGTATCTATTCATAATCTCATTTTTCCCAATATCAGTACAGCTGTAATTCAAAGAAAGTCTCAGGTTGCCTTGTCCTACGGGGAGGTACTTTAAAATTAAGCAATGCCAGTAGCTTAGGACAATCAATCTGACCAATGAGGAGTTTGTGGCCAAATGATAGGGTTAGTCTTGTCCGACGATGCTCCAGAGTTTCTAGACCAAACATTGCCAAGCGTTCGCCAAAGTCAAGTGTCAGCAGCGATCTGTTTAAATGAAGTTTAAAAGGCAAAAAGTTGACAAACTTCATCTGAACTCTTTCGATTTGTGAGATATAAATCTGATAAAATGGTGACCAGACGTTACAGCAGTAGTCGAGAGTTATACCCATAGTTAGTTCTACTTGGTCTGATGATCTTCAATGTAAAGACCCACTTTACTAAGCAATTCCGGGCAAAAGTAGTTAGAAGGCCATAAAAGACCAGTATATCTCTAAATAAATGAAGAATCTTCAATGTTGTAAGATTCAAAGAGGTCTCAATAATTCTATATCTGCTTGTTTCTTGTACATCTTATTTGAATGAGATATATCTCATTCAAATAATATACGTTGTAGTCTTTAAATCAAATGAATGTTGATACCATAATTCTGAGACCAGATATGACATCATTCTCCAGTTGAAAGAACACTTATGTATACTAATATATTAGATGTGCATCTTATCAGGTTTTAAGAAACATTAAAAATATATCTTGTAGATACACTGTATTCTCATTCTGTGTTAATACCATTAGTTTTAAAACATAGTAAGTATTGGTAAGTAAGTACAAAACTAAAAGAAAATGGTCTTGATGGGAGATTCTTGGCTTGGGTAATGTCCTAATCGTCTGGAAGGAGACAAATTATAAATTAACAAACATCTACTTTTCAGAGCCTTTTATGGTTATATCAGGTGTCCCAAAAGATGCACACCTAGCACCACTTCCGTTTAGACTGTTCATATGTGATTGCCAATGATCTACAATTATTTCGAATTGTCAACAACAATCAAAAGGCAATTGGCATGCAGGAGGATCTCAAAAAATTTGAAGTTTGATGCAATTTTACCACAACTACATATAAAAAATAGAACATACAATTTTGGCTGTTTGTACATTGAAAGTGTACAAACAGCCATAAATGAGTGCTCCTTGAATGGTGAACCACCAGTGAAAGATAATGTGGTGTGTGACTTGCGTATTTGTTTTGACCAACGATTCAACAGTAAGTTGACATTGAAATTACTGGTTTTATAAAAAAGGACACAAGCGACTTCAACAATGTTAATGCCTTAAAGGCCCCATATATCAGCATAGTACAACATCATCTTGAGAATTGCAGTGTAGTATGCCTCCCGATTTAGATGGGTGTCTGCCACTTCCTGCCGAATAGTTCAAAACTCCCACTTTTTAGGAGAAATAATTCTTCATACAATGAAGAAAAATTATAATTTAATCAATTTCATTCATGTAACAACGAAATAATCCTTGAAGAAAACCTACACCTGGGTGATGTCAAAAGTGTCTCGGCTAAGCTAGGTTTGTTGGACCCAATAACAAGCCGAGGACCATTTTTTGTTATGCTCTTCAAATATATTTTGGAGGACGTTACTCTTCGTACCGAAGGAACAAGCCTCCCGTTTTTGCTTTCTACAAATCTGCAGCACTACTTACAGGGGGTGTATAACTCATTGGTGCTACAAAAAAATGTATTTTTATTAATTAAAATAACAGTACTAGAAGAGTTGTAGCGATTTAATTTAACAAGATAAGAAAGAAAAAATTGTTTTCTTATAGAACACAACCTCAATTGAGTAAAAAAAATATACATAATAAATTAATGCTTCTGAGTAAAATGAGGTCTTAAACACTTGTACTTTTTTGACGAAATAACGATACTAGGAGAGTTGTAGGAACTTAATTTAAGGAAATAAATAAAGGATTTTTCCACAATACATAACCTCAAATATGTGAAAACTATTTAAAAAGCGGGATTACATTTGCTTTTTAAAGATTAGTTTTCGTTTCGGGTTAAAATGCGTTAAGAACAAACAAACATTAATAAAATCTTACATTTTAATTTGTATTCTTGCGGGAACATCTGAACTATAAAAATAGTGAAATTTGTCACTTAATTCTTCCATCCTAATGTTAGTGTCAAAACTTAATTATATATAGTACTCCTGTGTAATTCAATGAATAAAAAAACAACAATTAAGGTTCCATACTTTGAATAAATAAATGGTATGAACTGTTTTATTTATTCAAACAGTTTACAACAAAACAAACTATTGAACATAACATTGATTTGACATTGACAATATTAACAAGTCAAGTTGTCAACAGTAACAACACGGACCACAGAACAATGACAGTGCTGCCAGATGTCGAGTGGGAAAGGCGGTAGATGCCTCTTATAAAATTCGGTAGTTTGAGTTTGAAAACGGTAGAACCAGGGCCTTATTTTAATACAAAAAGGAGGCAAACGTCAACATATCTCTGGAAAAAATCTATCGCCAAGTACCTAAATTTGTCCTGGATACCGCCATTACGGTTTAGATCTCTGGGACGGACTGTTAATATTTGACTGTATTAATACACTTCAAGCAGAGCAGTATTATAAGCACCTGTTATAAAATTTTGGGTATTAAATATTAAACATTACATTACGTGATTGTTATAGTTGATCCCATATAAACACTAAAAAAAACAATGAATGGTATGCGATAATAATTTATTATTTTTATAATATTTTGTTAGCATACTTGTAGATGGGACATCCTATAGAAAAAAAGTTTGAATAAGTAATAACCGATGGTGTGTTATCCGTCCGTATTTATTAAAGTGTCTGCCTATCCATACCTAAATGAGAGTAAGGTTTTTATTATTGGTATGATTATTAAATACGTAAATAATTTATGCGATCTGAGAAATATAAGATAAGAAGACTTTAGATCTAAATATAAACTTTGACTAATGTTCCATTGAATTGCTAAATTACAATGTCGATAAGCGGTAAATACACAATCACAACATAAATAAGCCTCAATTCACAAGACACTTAACTATACAACAAATTTAAAGCGCCTTATTGGAACTGGAAAAATTTAAAAAATCTAAATGCAAATGCTCTGGAATGCTATTAGCTTGCCTACAGAACCTAGAAAAATTAATTGCGTAATTCGTGCGAGGAGGGAATATGAAAATCAATTCTGCGTCTTTCATAGCATATTACAATATTGTTCCGGATTGGCCCGTACACAAATACAGCATATGGGTATCAAAAGTAAACACTGGTTATACCTACCTAACAATTGTAACTAAGGTAACTTTAAACTTGTCACTGTCAGCTTTTTAACACTTTGAAATCTCAAACTAAACTGAATCAAAACTTAAAAAAAAATGGTCTAGGAAATTCTAGAATAATCTAAATACTGCAGGGTGAAAAGAATAAAGCTTAACTGAACATTCGAGAACGATTTTTGACACTATCATACTCGTTATACTGATAAAAATGAAGGTAAGTCTATTTTTCTAAAATACCAAATAATAAATAAATTCACCTAAAACTTAACAAATCTATAACTAAGGCTAAATATATATTTACATAGAAACAATAGAAAAACATTAGCATTTTCCAAAATATTTTTACAAATAATTTGCAATAATTCCTGAGCTGGTATCGTTTTTGCAATAGGTACATATGCCATAATCCGTTTTGAAAAAAAGCCACCATAAAATCCTTCAATACGCCAATAATTAAAAAATTTCTAAAACATGTACATCCACAATACTTTGATTAACATTGATTATAGTTATGGTTAAAAGCATAATTCTGGACATTTTCTGTACTTGTAATTCTATTAATAAATTTTTGAAATTCGACTTGCAATATTGCGTTTCTTCAAAATACTTTTCTTTCAATTTAACATTCAATTGAACTGTTGCTGCTACGTGGCTTATATTTTGTCCCGGGGAGAGCCCAAGCTCGTAATTTTAATTGGCCGAATCTAATAAGAGAAGTGCGCTATTATGAGATATACTAATCAAATCATTCGATTATAAAGATCTCTCCATTATTTTACCCAGCCCACTACTAATTTTGAATGGTTTCGGTAAACTATGTTGACACTCTTAAATCTCGTTTATTTTTGTTTCTTTTTGATTTTATCAACCATTCTAGCAGTCCAAATTGAGAAAATGTGTGGAAAACTCTCATCAGCACTCAAAATTTACTTTAAGATGCAATTATTATACAAATCAAAGGTAATTTTGATTTCAAACATCTTTCCGGCTGTCCCCATCGCCATGTTTGTTTTTAATTTGCTGTGCGACGTTGCCATATTCATAATTAAAGAAATACCTATAAGTTATGATACACGTAAAACTATTTTTTTTATAACAAAACTTATAATTAATAAAAATGCGGATTAGGTTAGGTTAGGATTAGTTAGGTTTTCTGTAAAGAAAGCGCGCGGTAGCGCGCCAACCGAATTCCGAGTCTATATTGAAAGCGGGATGTTTCTGTAACAAAAACTATATTGTTAGGTGGATCTGTCCCGCTAACGTTAGGTTAGCCCAGGTTCGTCAATAAAACCTTCATTAAAACTATGATAATAACAATAAATAATTACAATTCTGTTGTCCAAATAATTTTCAATTGCTCATTTCATTTCCTCTAACAAATTGGTAAATCTAAAATCTGGCAACATTTCTAAATTTTTCGTTTTAAGGCTGTCAAATTGTGACCGAGTGTGACTTTTAATTAATTTTTTTTAGGAAAACTCTTGCATATTCTGCAATTTTTAGTTTTGAAATGTAATATTGCAAATGGGTACTTTCTGGGAAAAAAATAAAATATGCAAAAATCGTCTGTCAGGATAGTTTACCGGACCAATTTTGAATTACTAATTTGCCTTTCGGCTATTGCGAGTGCTGTGGGCGCGGAAAACTATTCGTAAACAAAAACTTGTATCTCCACCGTTGTTACTGAAGGAGGGAGGAGTGAGTCATGCTTAGTGTTGACATGTATGCCCGACAGAGATAGAGAGTATCATCGCGTTAGTTTAGGCAGGTTCGAGAGCTTATTTAATAAATATACTAAATTTCACTATTACTAATGTCTCGGTTATTTTGGTGTAGTCTGACGCAACGATAGAAAACAATTTTTAAAAGAAACTATATAGGTTCCTGTTCTGCTTTCATTTTGCCTATAGTATATATTGAAAATTAAAATGAATAATGGTTTTGTAATATAGCAACAATAAACTTAAAACTGCTTAATTTTTTTCAGCAGGGACGGACATATAGGGGGGGATGGAGGACCTTTTCCACAATATTTTAATCTGTTGGCAACATTTTATTTTTTGTCGGAATTATTTCATTTGTCAAGCCGTATGGTTCAGAGTTATATTACCTACATAATATTGAGGTGAGGACTTTATTTAAATTTTAAGTTCTGTTGGGTTTTTCATGCTTGCCCCGCTCCCCAATTCCTCTCCCTCTTCGGTGCGTCCCTGTTTTTCGGAACCTTTTTTCTTATTTATATGGAAAATGTGAGTAAATCCAAACATCTAAGTAATAAGTATACCTTTTTATAAAATAAAACAGACGTGAAATTTTGTATATTAAGTAGGGCCACGCAAATAAGTATGGGCATTGGGTATATTAGTATAATTAGTAGTGATTATTCGATTATGTAGAACTCTTGATTACTTATACTTACTGTCAGTGTTGTTAGAATGTTGTTTTGGATTGATAGTAAATTTTAATAAATAGTGTACTTGATTTAGTACTAGCATATATATAAAAAGAAGTATTATATATTTCGTTCCGGGGGGGCATTTAGGGGAAACGTACAATAGGCATTTAAAGTCGAGCACTGATTGGCTATTGCTAATAAGTTGTACCTAATGGCTGCACCATTAAGGCAAAACGTACAATGGATTAGCAGTGGGGGGTTGCGTGATTTGTACATATTCAAAAAAAATTGTCTAGGTCAAGATCAGTAACGGATCCATAAGAGTCAGTGTTGCCAGTCTATTACAATTGTAATAGATCTATTACAATTTAAGCAAATCTATTACGCTAGTACACCACAATCAGATCTATTACACTTTATCAGTGTAAACAAACAACCTACAAATATACATCAAATAACTAATAAATGTTAATATTATAATCGAACCCCTATCACCAAAGGATTGTTGAGAATTGAGATTTCGGACTGGAAATTCATTTGAGGCTAGGAAAGAAGGCAGGCTGATACTGGTGGCTGCAGCGCATTTAAGGAAGTTAGATATACCAATTGAAAATTTATTGGGATTTGCTGCAGATAATGCTTCTGTAATGATAGGCAATATTTTAGAAGTGCAGGCCTTGTTTAAAAGTATTTTACCCAATAT
Organism: Kuschelorhynchus macadamiae; assembly: GCA_030620095.1. Classification (NCBI taxonomy): domain Eukaryota; kingdom Metazoa; phylum Arthropoda; class Insecta; order Coleoptera; family Curculionidae; genus Kuschelorhynchus; species Kuschelorhynchus macadamiae. Next base: position 591,468 of record JAUTXW010004146.1, on the reverse strand, counting down.
ATTTGTTTTGGGCCGTGTCTGCCACAGTTTCCACCTGTGCTCATCTGCAGCAGCTAAAAAGCTTCAAAAAAACCTGGAAGATTTTATTCGAATGGCCTACAATTACTTTGCACATAGTAGTAAACCCCACAAACTTCTTCACCCGTCACAAACCAGATGGCTTAGGTAAAATTGAATGCTGTAATTGCACCAAATTAAGGTGCTTTTCTAAAAAAATTCAATTTCATAGTGTTTATCGAACAATTCTTTTTTTTTATGGAATCAAATATTTTCTATAAATTACTAATTACTGTTTGTTTGTTTTAGGCTGCTGTAGATCGAATATTAGAAAATTGGGATGCTTTAACCTTGTACTTTAGAGCCGAGTATTTTGAAGGAAGCCTGAATTTAGCTAGTACCTACCATTTTGAGTTCATTTGAAGATCCGACTTGCAAGATCTATTTTTCTTTTCTATCTATAAAGCCAAAACTTTATAATCTAATAACGAGGGTTAGTGATTTATACAAAGGTATACTAAGAAAATTCATTAAAAAAGAATATATTGATAAAACCAGTTTAAAGGATATGAGTCCAAATAACCTTCACAACAATTTTCTATCAATTGAGAACATATATTTTGGTGCTAAAACTGAACTTCTAATGTCTGCAGATAGTATAAATAAAGTAGAACTTCATAATTTCATGTTAAAATGCTTAGATTTTTACATAGAATTATCAAGCCAAATAAAAAAAAGGTTCAACTTTTCCGATTCAGTTTTAAATTTTTTAAATATTTTAAACCCAAAAATTGCTATATCTGTGGACGTCAACAGCATAATTTTGCCCGCTAAAACTTTTTTTCCAAATTTAATAAAAGATGTAGAAAAACTTAATACAGAATGGAGAATGTTAGCCGACTTAACTATCCTAAAACAACTAGATTTGGGGGACCCTGAAATATTTTGGTCAACTGTATTCAGCGAGGGTTTGCTTTCGTTACCACATTCATCAGCTTCTGCTGAGAGAATATTCTGTCGAGTTACTCTGTTTAAACCCAAACTGAGAAATCGTTTAGAAATAGATACAGTAGATAGCATTTTGCATGGTAAGGAATTATTAAATAATTATGATTGTGTTAACTGGGAACCTTCTGATTCTTTATTAAGAAGAAAAATTGAATATTAAATTATAAAATATTTTTCACAAAAAAATTTAACTTCTAGTTTTAATAACTTTAATTTCCTACTTAAAAGTAAAAATTATTGGCTTAGGGGTAATTTTGTATTAATGCCTTAATGTGTTTTTGCACATTAAAAGCATTCAATGTATACAATAAAAATTCTTCAGAAAATATGAATTGTTTAATATTAATTAGGATCTTGTAACTATTTATTAATCAACATTTTTTAGCGCAACAAACGCATGAATTATTTTTTTAAAAAATTAGTAATATCCACCTTCTTTTCAATGTAAATTGCGAAAACTCTATCATGACATTGACAAGTCGGAAAGTGCAGTGTTCTGAAACGGAAACACCCAATTCCGTGTGGAAGCAAGCATCAAATCTTTTTACTTCTATCAAAATATCTTAACCTGAGGTAACCAAAAATGCAGTCCTATAATTAAAATTCGACTACATACAGCACAAAATAAATGTTTATGTAATTCTGTTCACTGTTGTAAATTATGTAGAATGGTAATGGTTTTGACATTAAACGCTGCAAAAGTTCTCGTTGAAGTCTTAGATTTTCCAGACAGTAACTCACCTGGCTGAGAACATTTTATATTATGACTGTAATGTAGCCTACACTATGGTTCATTTTGTTAACCGTGTTTTAAAATGCCAATTTTGCAGTAATCGTCCAAAGGGATGGTAAAAAAGTATAAAACTCTTGGACATTTAGCAATTACAAGAATCTAGAAATGCTATTACAATTTTCTTAAATTTATTACACTTTCTGGCAACACTGATAAGAGTGATTCAAGTTCGACCTTCACTATATCTACTTACAGATCTCCATCCATTGTGAGAGCTCGGTAGAATCAGAATTGAGGTTCGTTTGAAGTTTAAGATTAAGGATGCGTAACTTTGAGGTCATCCGAACTTCATCATGAAAATTTTGCTTAAATGCTAATTACGGTTGTTGTATTTTTCTACAGAAGTTTCAGTTTTAGAAATAAAAAACTAGACTTGAGCAAAAAGTTTTAATGTGAAGTACGTAGGCAAGTACAATACTTAGGATTTAATGCGGTTTTGCGTTGCATAATTTTTTTCAGCTAAAATTATTTTTAGTGTTCTTCTCACTTTGTCACCCTTCGCTGGTCTACCAACAGGTAGACTTACGTCAGGTCTTTTTGTAGCGTCAGAGGTATCGCAGCACCACCACGATGCATTAATGCGGACGTGCTTCCGCAAGTACTCAGAGAAGTATCCAGTTACACGGTTTTTACACGATTCAATTTTCTCGAGCAAATGCTTATAAGTACCGAATTGACTGTGTTTTGCCTTCAAAGCCGTTATTAAATTTTCAAAGTCATCTACGCTTGCGTTTGTTCCAGTCACATTTTCCAAAATAACCGGTGTTGTGGTTGAATCTTAACTCATTCCCGTTGCAGCGGTTTTGCAGAAAGCATCCTGTCCGGCGCTTAAAGTTTCAAAATGGGAAAATCATGGTCGAAGGGAAGCTCCATCGACGCCCGTTGTTTTAACTAGAGGAGCAGAAAACTACCGTGCCTAAGCTTTTTGTTCGAAGGCCAATACAGCCATTGCAAATCTTCGTTTTTTGAAGTGCGCAGTATCCATGCTGTCTCATTTGCGGCAGATAACTCTGCAATCCACTGTTTGTACTGCTCACTTGAGGTTATATCTGCCCACAATACATGCGTTTCGTCAGATTTACTAACAAGTTATATTTGAAGCTAACTAAACACTACAAACTCACATGAACGTGCAACTGGTTGAATGACTTGCCACAACCTATACAACAATTGCAAATGCTAATGCGCACTTCGCTACTTCCAATAGCAAAATACACGCGATTAGCAACGTCGGTACAAAAGGTATACCGTATTAGCAATACCAAATGAACGCCCAGTGCTAATCCGTTGTACGTTCTGCCTTAATGGTGCGGGCATTAAGTACAGCGTATTAGCAATAGCCAATCAGCGCTCGTTTGCCTAAATACTTTCGGTGACAGCTCGTAATAACCAAATTCAATAATGTATTAGATTTTGCCTCCAGCATATTAGTGTACTAGATTGTATAAAAAGTTATTATATCTAGTAGAATTGCAATGGACTGGCAATAATGGCCGGTCTATTCACCGTGCGCTAGAACTTCCTAAACGAAAACGCTAATAAGGTTAACCTCATAATTATTTATTATTATTTGTTTGGAAGTTGAGTATTTTGGATTTAACTAAAAGAAATACCAAAAAAAGGTCTGAGGCTCAAGGTAATTATGGAAACTATTTTAGAGCAACAGAGGAGATATCATGAGGAAAAAGAGCGGCTTATTGACACTATGGTCAAAGAAATGCTCCAGAAGAAGAATTCTGTAAGTTCGAGTAAATACTGATTTTTAATTTTTTTTTGTTCTCGATTTGGAGCTTGTTAATTTTTACGTCTTTATGTCAGCATGTATTTTTATTAATTAGTTGCATTATTTATGCAATTTCTTTAAAGTTTTTTGTTAAGAATAGTACAATACAAAATTTATTACGACTCAAATTTTCATAATTACTGGTTTCTTTTGATTTGACTTATGTTAGTTAAAATTGTTAATATACTATGTTTTTATATTATTTGGGTTGTATAAACTATCATACTATAGAATACAAATAAATGTATCTCATATGGGATTTTTTCTTCAAAAAATTTATTTTTAAGAATAAAAAACAAAGGGACAAAATATAATAGGTCTGCATGTATTATGGAAACATATTACACCAGAATTTTCTCAATTTTTTCAATTATTGTAGGTTCAGATAGCTATTACGTGTAAGTTGCTTAATAAAGGATGTATGTAAAAGGAAGTGTTGAAAGACCCAGTGCACACACAGAAAATATTATTAGGGGGGCTAAGAATTTTTTCCTGAGCATTAAAATTTGATTAGATAGCATGCAAAAGAAATTGTGTTTGATCATGTTGCATGCATTGAGTGAATGCTTGAAATATAAGGCACAAGTTGTAGAATTTGGCATCAGGCCAGTGTGGTTACTGAAGTAGGGAACAATATGCTTTCCCATATTGTTTTTCTTTTTGACTACATTTAAAAAAAGTAAGCTTCTTCAGGCCAGGAACAAGATTGAAATTTAAAAGTGGTTACTAAACTGAAATATTTTCACATTAGCTACTTCCTTTTAACAAAAAAAAGGGGTATTATATTTTGATTCAAACTTACCTATTTTTGATAAATAGAAATTTGACACCTCGAGTCTCTCCTTCAAGTAGAATGAATTCTTTTACATTTTTTTTTATAATGCTGTTATAGGTGCTGATGTGTTAGAAGTAAAATTAATTAAAAGATACATATAATTTGAAGCGGTAAATTATTGTACATTTTTATTATTAGTACAGGGAACAGATCAATTCAGATCACAGAATGAAATATCTTCTGGACAGATACATGACATCAACAAACAAACTCGTAGAACTATATGAAGACAAGGATGGTCAAAGGAAAGCTGAAGTTGCCTCTCTTACTGGCCCAAATGAATTTAACGAATTTTACCACAGATTAAAACAAATTAAAGATTTTTATCGAAGACATCCTAATGAGGTAAGGATTGAAAAGGCAAAATCATAATAATAATATTTTATAATGAGTTTTTATCTATATGTTATTGTTTTATACAGTGTTATTATTTAGTGCAAATCTTGAAGTTTCACACCTATTAATGGTAAAAGGGTTGATTACCATCATTGAGACTAATTAATGCAATTCTTTATGTAGTTAGATATCCAGAAAGAAATCAGAGTGGTTTAAAGTGAAGTTCTCAAGTACTACTACTTATTTTATAGACACAGACCTGACCTAAACCAAATTCGCTGCATAGTATTTATGAATATGTAGAAAAATAACCTGTTTTGGCAAGAATATCTTGTTTAGAAATTGAGATTAAGATAAAGGCAATAGAAACAATTAATAAAGTGTGAAACTATAAAAAAGTTAAAATTTGTTTAGATGTGGAATTAGGTACCATTTCTTCTCAAACATTTTTTTCCCTTTTCCAGATAAGTGTGCCCATGTCTGTAGAATTTGATGAATTGACAAAAGCCCGTGAAAATCCAACTGAAGAAATGTCAAGTAAGCAAACATTATATGTAGCTATAATAAACTTTATTAATTAGTGAACTTTAATAGCTAGGCAGTTTTATTGAATTTTACTTGCATATCAAAAAGTCTCAAGTAAGCAACAATTTTTTTCATTAGGTGGATCTCTTTGTTGATTATAAATATTTCAGGTTTATCAACTGGAAAAATTGACAGAAACCTTACAATAAGAGACATTCCGATTGAATTAACTATTATTTATAAGAACTTCCACTCTCACACATTGCCTCTTAAGCAGGGTTTTCATTTATTTTCTCAGTTGACTTTGAAAATAAAGAGATCCCTAAAAATATTTACAGTCAGCAAATAGAGGCCCATTTGATAGACTTTCTTCAAAATGCACTATACATGTCAAAAATGAATGTGTTAAAACTTCATAAAGAAACTACACACATTTTTTCCACCTCAGTAACCCCTCTCACTTACAGTGAAAAATCTTATACAATATGAATATTTTTTAATGGTCACCAACAAAATTTTGGCATGATGAAAAATCAAACTAATACAAAGAAAACTGGGTGGTTAAAAGAAAAAGGCTCAAAACTAGTTTTTTTCCTTTTGAATAATGGGGTAAAATATTAGTTAGGTATACATTTTTTATATTTACAAACTCAAATGGAACTAAATTACAGTAAAAAACCCTATACAATATGAATATTTTTTAGTGGTCGGCAACAAAATTTTGGCATGATGAAAAATCAAAATCAAAATAATGCAAAGAAAACTGGGTGGTTAAAAGAAAAATACTCAAAACTAGTTTTTTCCTTTTTAATAATGGGGTCAAAATATTAGTTAGGTATACTTTTTTTATATTTTACAAACTCAAATGGAATTAAATGCAGTATGTAGAAGAATATGTTAGTTTGGTAATACAATATTAAGTTTTTGTAACACCATTTTTCTTTTCAAGTTTACATTCACATTGCTTTAATTTTAAACATTACATTAAGCAGAATTATTTATATTGAGAATTTATTTTTAGATTTAGTAGAATTTACTGATGAAGAAGGTTATGGAAAATTTTTGGACTTGCATGAATGCTATGAAAAATACATTAATTTAAAAGGGATAGAGGTAAGACTTGCTTAATTCATAAAAATTTTAGGAGGAAAAAAGATTTATAATTATCTATATGCCTCAAATGTAAACTTTAAAAGTGTTTTTTGTATAAAAAAATTACATTGTGTAATATTTAAGCATTTAATATCATTGTGACTGTATACTTTGTACTAATAATACTATATTAGTAATATATGGCAATATTGATATTACCATAGATGACGAATACATTGGAATCTTAGATGATATTTATAGACAAAGACAAAATATTTTTTAATGAGTACCTAGATGATGAAAAATCTGTATACACTACTTTATAGTATAGTTCATTTTCTGTAGCTAATTATTGTTATCTGTTTTTTTCCACAAGTTTTTTAACTAATAATTACAACATTAAATCTATGCTAGACATCACAATGTTTTGGTTGTAATAATAAACTCTGAAATATGTAACAATCATCAAGGAGGATATAACTCACAGTATTGTAAAACATATCTAAGTTTTCAACAATGTAGTCCCTGCTGTTAAATGGTATGACATTATTGTTTCTTATATTATTAAGTAATACTTTGTATAATTTAGGTCTTAAGTAATTTATGGGTCTTAAATTTATATATTTATGATTTATCGGAATGGATAAATGTTTATTTATATTTTTAGGGGTTCAATGTGATTTTCTAATATATTATTTTTGTGTAGAAGAGAACAGGATCACTTTTTGTATATGGAACTTGTTAATTCTCTTCTCACAGTTGCATCCTTATATTTTTTAAGACTGGTGGTGTTTGTAAAAAGATATCCTAATTTATTTCTTAGCAATTCATACCTCTACTCTGATTCCATGATCATGTCCACTAGAAATAGAAATAACTTAAGAACACCAGTCATGGTACCAGTTTTTTTGCAGAAGGAACCTTATTATTAGGCCATAAAAGCATTTAATTAACTGCCTTTAGAGCTTCGAGCAATTCATAGACCTAAGGGGTTTGTGAAGGCGGTCAAAGAGTATCTCTTAGAAAAATCAAATAATTCGTTTAATTGGTAGTTTTATATATATATATAATTAATTCATATTGCTTACTTATATCTAGAATGTATTCTTTATTGTATTATTTTTAAGTTATAAGTTTTAATATTGTAATATCAAATCCTTGTAGTATCTGCATATAATTTTTATAAATTTTATATAATATTAAGTTTTTTTTAGAATTGATTTTGCTGTAGTTTATCTTTGTATAATAAGGGTGCCATAACATCTGCATTTCATGTTTATTGTTAGATTAAATAATTTTTTCAAGTTTTATTCATTAGTTACTAAGTTTTTATTTGTTCTCGGCTGTTTTTTTTTTGTATATGTAAGGGACTCCATGTAGTAGAACAGTACTCCAAAACATTTCGAAAAAGTTGTAGAGACAAATAATTAAAATATGCCTGATATATCTTTATAAACTTTTAGCAAATTGTGTTGACAAAGCTGAGGTTTTATCTAAATTTCCTTTTTGTATTTCCTTTGGAAAAGGAGAAACAGAAATACTTTCTACTTCACTTTTCCAAGAAAAGGCTTGTGAAAGAACTTATTGGTGTATCAAATGTGTAACTTATTTAATAAATATACAAGTGACTTAGATTTAAACATAATAACTTTTGGGGAGGTATAAGGCTATAAAAGAACATAAACTATAACTCAGGTTAATACTTGGAATGACTTTTTATTATTGTTTAACTGGCTATAATATGCTGGAGATACTGTAATAAAAAATAATTATAATAATCAGCAAACTGAGTTTTACCATATTTTTAGAAAGTGGATTATATTACATATCTCAGCATGTTCGATCAACTGTATGATATACCTAAAGAAAGGAAGACTGGAGAATACAGGAAATATTTGACCTGTCTTATTGAATATTTATCATGGTTTATTCAGAGAATCAAGCCACTTATGGACTTAGACAGTGTTTTGAATGAAGAAACAAGAAAAGCATCTCTTGAATGGGAAGCTGGTAACTGCCCTGGATGGCCAGTAAGTACTATTGCCTGTTGAGTTGTTTGTTTATTTTGATGTTTTACTTGTAAAAATGTTTAAAGAATGGTTGATAAAATAACTAGCATATTTTGTATCTTACTTATGCATCATGTGCAGAAAAACTATAAAAAAAATCATCTTAAAAAATGTTAACTTTACAGAAAGAGACTGGTTCAGCATTAGCAAATGTTGGAGCACATTTGGATTTATCAGCATTTTCAAGTTGGGAAGAATTAGCATCCCTTGGTCTTGACAGGTTAAAATCTGCTTTGATGGCTTTAGGTCTTAAATGTGGGGGGTAAGTGTATATAATAATACTGTAATTTCTGCTAATATTAGTGGTTGAAATAAATATTTTGTTCAGCTTTCTTCAAATTAGGTTACACATACTCCTCTTATAATAGATTTAATATTTTTTTTTAAGGGGATATCGGAATATATCCAAATATATTTTCTTTTCAATTTCTTTGATGAATTTTGGTTTCAAAAGTTATTTTTTTTTCTTTATTGAAAACATATGGACTTTCATATATTTTCTTATTAAAATTTAGACTAATTTGCTACTTGTTTCAAAAAGCCCAATGCTTTCTTTATTAAACTGAGTTTAGTTTTCAAGGTCAAAAGCTATATTTCGTATTTGGCTGAAGATCTCAATTGCTCACTAAACTAATGGAATGACTGCCAATGACCCATGTTGATTATTAGCAACTGTAGAATGAGCTTCTTTAGTTATTTGAGAATGTTAAAAATAAAGAAATAAAATAAATTCGCCCTGATTTCATGTTAAGAGGTTCTAAATTTTACTTTTTTTAACAAGTTATGTGATACGATTGTTTTTATTTTATGCGTATTTTACAAATGTAACAAAATTATGTAAAATGTAAAAACAACACTATTTTTCAAAAACACTTCCAGTATATTTTTAACAACATGTAACATGTTTCGGTACACAGTAGCTTCTTCGTGTATAGTGAAACATGTTTATTTATTTATTTTTATTTATTTATTGTGTCAAGTACACTACAGATTTAAAAAAACCTAAATGGTACGTAAAATGTAAAAATGTTACATGTTATTAAAAAATATAGTGGAAGTGTTAGTGAAGAGTAGTTTTGTTTTTACATTTTACATAATCGTATTATGGTTTTTCACTGAGTATCAGCTGATACAATCGTACAAATGTAATAAATACAATTTTATTATAAATAAAATAAACAATTTTTTTTAACAAAGTAAGTTGAACATAAAATAAAATCAATCAAATAATCACTAATTGAACCATTTTAAAGAGAACTATCTGAAGAAGGTGGATACTGAAACACAAATTTGAAATTCTTAAATAACATTGCTCAAAGAAAGTCAGTCACGATTCTTCATCTGGTAAATTTAATAATAACTGCCAACAAATTACCTAATGATCAACAATAATAAAATTAATTATTACTATGGGGAATATAAACTGTACAGTTGGTTGTTTTAATTTTGTTGGTTTTCAGAACGTTAGAAGAAAGAGCACAAAGACTTTTTTCAACAAAAGGACAACGTTCATTGGACCCTTCTCTTATGACCAAGGCAACTAGGGGAAAAGCTAGCAAAGAAAAAGAAACTCTCCGTCAAAGAGAATTAGCTACCTTTGAATCTCAGATATACAAGTAAGCAAAAACTCATCATTTTTTATTTTATGATTTATTCGCTTTAAAAATTGTTATATTTTTGATATAATTATTTTTTCTTATAAGTAAGTCTATTTAATAACAAAATAAATAATTAACAGAAAAGAGGAGCTATAAAATACAATACAGAAATTAGTTAAAAAAAGTTTTTCTTATTTCTGCCTTAAATCTGAAAATTGCTCTATGAAAAAATCAATTTAATTGGGTAACTTATTTGTTAGCCTATTAAAATTATATATATATATATATATATATATATATATATATATATATATATATATATATATTTATCTTCCATAATTTGTTCTATGATAATCTAAATAAAGAGCTGGAATTGCCTAGTGATATATTTCACTTTTATCATTTAATTTTTTTTGAAAGTTATGCTTTTGACTTTGTTTCTTAGGATATGATCATTTTATATCTAAGTTATAATGTATACCTGTTTGTTTGAACTAAACTTTTCACCTGTTAGTATATTGGCATGTATAGTGTTGTATTGATCTTAATGTTATCTGTCTAAACTCCATAACTGTACAAGTGAGCTTTTGCCCGAGGAAAAAAATAATTTTGCTTTACTAACGTTTTGAGGTTAGGCATTTTAGATATGCGTCAGTTTACATATTTGAAATAAAACCGCAGTTTTTAGTAAATATTGTTAGTTTTTAGTATGCGCTTATTTATTGTATAAAAAAATGACCTAATAAAAAATGAAGTGAACAAGAAGTAAACAAAACAAGAAATCAAGAAGAGGTGACTTTTTTATTCTTATAGACATTTCTCACAAAACTCTAAATCTTTTACACTGAAAGTATTTTCTATCTTTAAATATAAAAAGGCGGTGCAAAATATAAGGAGAAGTTTTTCCATATATTTTGGAGCACCATTGGGGCCCTTATTTTAAGAGCTGGAAAAAAGTTTTATACATGAGAGTTGAGGGATTTTTCCTGAATTTTCAGAATTTGTCTTCAGGCAAAACAAATTAGCATCGAAAAGCTGTCAAAAAATACAATCATTTTTTTTTTTTGATGGGACAGCTTGTACATTATACATTTCTCAAATGGGTTTCTTCTTGCTGATTATAAATATACAGGTTTAATACCTTTATCTTCAATCGCACATGAGAAAGACAAAAACCCTATCATAAGAGTCAATCAATGTATTAGAGAGATGGAAAATGTTCTTCTACATATTCGAGTCAATGAGAATACATTGCTTCTTATGGTCACTTTTTCAAATTTCTCGGGTATCTTTAAAGATAAAGGTATCAAATATGCTATATTTATAATCAGCAAGATGACATCCATTAAAAAAAACGATTTGATATTTTTTGTCAGCTTTTCAATGTTTATTTGTTTTATCCAGTGACAAATTCTGATAATTCAGAAAAAATCCTTCAACTTCCATAATTTAAACATTTTCTAACTTTTAAAATAAAGGCTCTAATGGTGCTCCAAAAAATATAAAGAAAAACCCTGTACATCGGAAGATAAAAAAATATACAATTCATCACATTTAAGTTGATTAGCTTCAGAAAACAGTACACTGATTTAAGGAAGGATTACGTTTTGGAAAGTTCAAGGGTTTCACCAATGGTGAATGAGTAACATAGTTAGTTAAAAATGAAAATCAACAAAGAAATACCTCATTTCTCCTATGTAACGAACAGTCTGATTTTATATAACAATACTTATAAGACACCATTTACCTTAATGATAATTATGGGTTGATAAAATAGAAAATTATAAACAAACTACAATTATGCAGGTTACGTCAAAATGCTGGTAAATTCGTGACCAGAGGTAGGCCGCATACTGCAACAGTGCCAAATGTTGTTCTGTTTTAATTTAGTTAAATCACGCAGAAACTCATGTAGAAAGAATTTTTTCCATTTAATCGATATTAGGTATGAGCCAATGGTTAATATGAATATTATATGGCTAATGTTGTGGAAAGTATATTTTTATCAGCTTCATGTTCTAACTTTACTCTTTGAATCATCCTTTTATTTTACAGGAATACTGTATGCATTTATTTTTCTTAACTGTAATCACACTGCCTTATAAATGGCTTGTATTAAGACTATTATTAAATATATTTCAATTATGATAGGTTATCTGAAATAGTGACTGACCAGCGTATCGCCACCAAAGAAAATGTACAACGTAAGCAGGCCAGAACTGATGGCGAAAGAGACGATAGTGAAAATGAGGAGTCAGATGATGAAAGTCCCGATGAAGGCGACGACGATGTCCCCTACAATCCAAAAAATTTGCCACTGGGATGGGATGGAAAAGTATGTTTAAAATTTTCAATATTTTAAAAAATAATTCTTTACAAAACAGTTTTTATAACTATCTCTGTCTCTTAAATTTCACTAATTATTGAAGTTTTTCAACAACCTCGCCCTTCCTCCAAAAAATAAAATTTCAGAAGCAACTTTATTGTAACTATAGGTAACATTGGCTTTGAGGGGGAACTTACCTGCCAATCCCGAAAAAGAGGTCCCTATTTTATACATTATATCATTTAACCCGCCTCCTTATATACGCTACTGACAAACACTTCCTTAGATAAGATGAATTATAGAAATGGTCTACCAGCTCATACTGACATCTAATATAAATATGTTGCATTTTTAATCAACAAAAAAAAAAGGAGGTTAAGTTTTCGACATCACGAAAATATACAAAAATAGTATATTTTCGTGATTTTTGCTACAACTAGCGGATGGATTTCAAGGGGACTTTCACCATATTGTAAAGCAGCACTCCACGGTCGTTTTGGTATAGAAAACAACTAGCTAAGTTATAACGGGCATGCACACCAATAGAAAATGTGCGAAAAACATGAATATCTAACAAACTGCTTTAATTACTTGTATGAAAAAAGCTTTTAGCAATAATAAATAATGAGGCTGCGTTGGAAAATATAAGATATTAAAAAGAAATATATAGCTCAAGAAAGTTTATGCCCCCCTTAAAATTCAAATAAAAAGTAACATTTCAAACGACCTTGCTTTAAAACTAGTAAATTGTAATATATATATGTTGAGATATTAGGCTATTTTACGTGTTTAAAACGTATGGGATCTAAGGAAAAGCAACTAATCTCAAATACACATGACTTTCTTTAGTACCTAGCTGACATTGGCTTCATAACTTTCCAGTGCTTTTTTGAAGTCGGTCTTATTTTTCCAAAAATGTATTTTCACTTCTAGTTCATTATCTCAATTATTATGGGTTTATTAGAAATTATATTAGTTTTGAAAATATAATTTTTTATTAATAAATATATTAGATAGCTTTTTAAATGTTTTTTTATTTAAACAAACAATAGTTTAAAAGTCTTAGTAAGTTTTTTTATTGTCTTTTAGCCTATTCCTTATTGGTTATACAAGTTGCATGGCTTAAACATCAGCTATAACTGTGAAATATGCGGGAATTATGTCTACAAAGGGCCTAAGGCTTTTCAAAGACATTTTGCAGAATGGAGGCATGCACATGGGATGAGATGTCTGGGCATACCCAATACAGCTCATTTTGCCAATGTTACACAGATTGAAGATGCTCTCGCATGTAAGTTTCCATGTTTTGTTTTATTTCTATTAAACAAATGTATCTGTCATAAATTTAAGACAGAAAAAAATATTTCAAATGTTTTATGTACCTTTAGCATAGCCAATCGTTATTTTACATCATATTTACAGTGTATGATTGAAGTATTTTGCTTTGTAGTGTATTGATTGATAAATAATTATGTTTTTGTGTACTGATTTAATAACTTACATTCATCATATGTCATGAAAAAATATTTAAATACTTTTATTATTATTACAATGTTTTACACATGTTTATATTAAATATAATTTCCAAAATTATGTTTTTATTATCAGCACTTGACACCTGTGGTGTGTTAATATTAATCTAAATGTATATAATTAAAACATTATTATTTTTGTCACAAGTAATATTTATAACGTAAAAGATATGAAAGTAAGAGAGACAAGGAAGAAAAAAGCAAATAAAAACTTAGCTAAATAATCTTTCGAATTGACTACAGTATTTTAGGATACATTTTTACAGAGAATTTTGGTTTTTGCATCACTTGGTCTGTATCTTAAGTTGAGTTTCTATAAAAAAAAAGAGTAGTTTAAATTTTAATGATATTGTAACATACTTTTTGACAACCTGTATATTGAATGCCTTATTGCATCTTCAAATCTGTAAGTTGCTATGAAATTATTTAACAATCCATGTAGTGAATATAATATTTTAATTTTGACTAATTATTATAGTTTTTTAAAAATGTAAGGTGGCTACATTGGTAAAAAATCTACAAACAAATCATCAGAATCATGAATATGAAATTAACAAGCAAAAATATTTCATTATATTTATAGTAGACTGTGCTTATTTTATTATATTATGTTAAAACTTACTTAAACCTCTTGTCCTTACATAATTTATTTCATACTCACAAATAGATAAAAGCATTAGGGGTTCATTCAAAGAGATAACTGGAATGTTTTTAATGCAAAAAGCTTATTTATTTCCATCTCCATGAGATACTAATAATTGTTTAATTTTCATTAAAGTTGAAATTACTTAGTAATTTGATAGATGGCATAACAAAATTTTACAGTAGCTTTAAATATGTTTTTATTTTAGTGTGGGAAAAACTAAAGGCACAAAAACAAAGTGAAAGATGGCAGCCAGAAACTGAAGAAGAGTATGAAGACTCACAAGGAAATGTAGTGAATAGAAAAACATATGAGGATCTTAAAAGACAAGGACTACTTTAAGATGTTTTATTTTATCGTTTAAAATAAGTAAAAATTTATTAATGTTTGGTATACTTTTGGGTTAGTTCTCGGAGATTAAAACTCTCAAGTGATTCTAATTATAATCATACTTAAATTGGCAATTCAGTAATAATTCATCCTAGATTTACCACTATGTATACTATAACAGTATTTTATTTCCCCCCCTCAAGAACAAAAAAATATATAAGTAATTAGAATAAGCTTAAACTTGGTTTATTTGCCACATCCTCCTCCTCCACACTTGCTCTTTTTGGGCGGTCTATAATTTGAAGAAGGTCCTGGTCCCATCAAAGGGTTATACTCTAAAAATATAAGTATAATACTAAATATAAGTATAATTATATCAATATTCCAAAATTACCTGGCCTTAAGGGCTTGGGTTTTGTATTGTCAGTGTCATTATTGTGTCCCAATCTATAACCCCCTTGTTGATTTAGCAAATTAGCAACTTCTTCTCTCTTCTTTTCCTCTTTCTAAAAAGTAAGTTTCTTTAATGATCTGCTTAAGACAAAGGATTCATTTTTTATTGTGTATTGTAATGCTATATGCATATATATTCTATATTCTCGGCGCGGCAGGTAAACCGATAAAACTAAAATTTTTACCTAAAATAAGTTGATCAGTTTAAAATGTAGGTTAAAATGAGATGAATATTTTGGTATAACTGAATGTGGGAATACTCTTACTAGGGTATATTTAAATATATCCCTAAAGAGGAAAAACAATAAGGATCCAATCCAAGGCAGAATACTGCTGAATCTCCGGTTTCATAGATTGCACGCTTAATAAATTTTAGCAATCAATGTCTCTTTCTTCTTAATATAGAAAAACTACTTTCTTCACGGACTTAAAATTTTGTAAAAAAATCAAATGTGTTATAGAAATTAACTGGAAAGATTTTGGTATGAATCCAATTTGGCAGAACAAAATAGCGTCCTATTAAAATGTTTAAAAAAATCAGTCTAAAATACTACTTATTCAATTAACTTAAAAAAAATTTAAGTGTGACAAAAATTAACTGGTAATATTTTGATACAAATTCAATATGGCGAAACAAAATGACAACCTATAAAAATGTTTAAAAAAGTCAGTGGAAGAAAAGTACTTATTCTATTAAGTTACAATTTGTGCAAAAATCAAATGTGATATAGAAATTAATTGGTAAGATATTCATATGAATACAAAATGGCGGTTTAATAAAACTTTCAATTGACGTCAAATTTTACACGAAAATAAACTGAATGTAGTGATGAACTGGTAAAATTTTGATGCAAATCTAATATGGCTTAACAAAATGGAGGCCAAACAAAATGTTTAAAAAATTAGCATCAGCCAAATGATACCTTTGTCTCATTAAAAGAAATGAAAAATAGCACACTATTTTAAATTCACAAATAAAAATTATCAAAAAACTAAAAAATATTAATCATACTTCATTACCTCTTATAAAAGGAAGGATTCATAACGAGGGAAGTTTCTGGTAGTCAATTTTCTTTTTATTAGATTTAATCCTGCTCTCAAGTGAAAAGTACCAAGACTTAACAAATACAGATCAAAATACAAGAGTTTTAACCACACTACACCACAGCTTGTTACGTTCTGGACGAGCGTTTCGCTAACCAAGTTAGCATCATCAGCAGATGATATTAACTAAAGTAACTTATCCTAACCGAGACTATAGGTAAATGTGGTCACACTTGGTTGCACCCGACTGCACCGTTGTCAAGTAAACAATAGAGGGGACTATAGGAAATAGGCCCTCTGTCTTTATTTAGTGCTTTCTTACCACATTTAACTATTTCTATACTCTCAAATGCATCCAATAATCTATTATTAGATACATTTTTAATCAACTTAAGATTATTTATTCCTATTTGGTTATTGCTTTCCAAAGCATGTTGGGCAAGGCTCGACTTTTCTATTCTTCCGTATCTTAAAGTATCTGCAAGTCGAGACCAAGATGGACCCGATTGAAAAGGTTTTTGAATTTTATGTATCACAGTTTGTCATAAAGAATAAAAAGTGTTTGTTACTTATTATATATAGATCTCCTAATGAAGACTTTGATGTTTTTCTGTACAAATTAAATGAATTGCTTGTAAAGATTTATTCACCAAATAAGTATATGATATTATGGGGGGATTTTAACACTGATTTTTCTATGGCTAATAATAATAGTGCATTTTCTTTGCAGGCTTAGTTCATTTGGCCTAGTTTCACAGGTGGAGGGAATGACAAGAGTCAGTTTAAATTCCGAAACTTAAATTGATAACATATTTACTAATATTGAACCACGAAAGTTAGATTGTGAAATATATCCATGCCATGTTTCTGATCATCACTCTCAAATTTTAAGAATTGATTTTCCAAACATAAATCATAAACCAACTTATGCTAAAAAAAGGTTCTTTTTTGATAGCAACATTTTGGACTTTGTAACCCTTCTTATTGCCGAGTCTTGGCGAGAGGTTTGGGACTCTGTAGGTGTGGAAGAAAAATACAACACTTTTTTTCAAATATTCTTCTACTTGTTCAATAATTCTTTTCCAGTTAGTAATTCTAGAATAAAGTTTGAGAATTGGGCAAGTAAAGAAATAAAAAAGTATTCTGCATATATAAAAGATTTATACGTTTGGTATCAAAAAACAAAAACCGAACAAGTGTATTTACATTATAAAGCTGAAAAAAAATATACAAAAAATATTTATCAGAATATAAAAAATCAATTCATGAAAATAATATCATTAATTCTAAAAATAAATCAAAGTCGGCTTGGAACATTTTTAACAAAGCTTCCAACAAATTAAAACCAAATAGTAATCTCGTAATTGAGAAAAACAACAATATTATAAAAGAGCCTGCAGAAGTTTCAGAACTTTTCAGCAAATATTTTAAACTTTCGTTGCAACATCATAATCACAATACTCTCAATGATGATTTTGAATATCCAACAATATTTCTTTATCCCGTAGATAAGTTTGAGGTTTTAACATTAATAATGAGTTTACCAAATAAATTCTCAGCTGGTCTGGATGAAATTCCTACAATAGTAATAAAATATGTTGCGGAATTTATCTCCAAACCCCTAACACATATTATAAATGAATCATTTATAACTGGTTAATTTCCTACTGTTCTCAAAAAGGCTAAAATCGTTCCTGTATTTAAAAGGGGAAACCCTCAGTCAATTAGCAGTTATTCACCAGTATCACTATTATTATCTATATCAAAAATTTTTGTAAAGGCCCTATTTACCAGAATCTTCAATTTTGTGAGTTCACAGCAGATATTGGCTCTCCACCAGTATGGATTTACACCTAAAAAATCTACGAAACAGGCTATATTTGCTACTGTAAGTTATGTAGTGGAAAACCTTGACAAGAGCGAAATGGTTGCAGGCCTTTATTTTGATTTATCAAAGGCATTCGATACTATAGACCATCACTTGCTACTTCAAAAACTTATACATTTGGTATTCGAGGTGTATGTCTGTCTCTTCTCAGATCCTATTTAATAGACAGGGTGCAGTCTGTCTGCATCATGCATGATGGAAAGCCAAATTATTCTTCATTTCAAAATCTAGAGCAGGGGGTTCCTCAGGGGTCAATTTTGGGTCCCATGTTGTTCCTGCTGTATGTGAACGAGCTCTCTGGTGGAATTCCTGGTGGTAGGCTGGTTTGTCAGTATGCTGATGATACATCGGTCATACTGACGGCCTCCTCCTTGATGGATCTGTCGGAGGCTTGTTCAGATACGGTGGGTGCAATGAGCTCCTGGTGTCACAGCACAACTATCTAAAACTTAATACTGATAAAACTGGGCAAATTCTATTCAGCCACCAAACAATGTGAGTCCCTCTGTCGGAGTGGATGGAAGGTCTGGAAGGTCTATACCTATGGCTGAAAGTATTAAATTCCTGTGTGTTTATTTGGATCCCCTTTTGAATTGAGTGCACCAAAATAATATGCTTACATCAAGACCAAATAACAACTGCGCTTTATTGCGAAGACTGAGGAGTGTGCTTACTGTTGAAACCCTTAGAATTTTTTATATGTCTTGTATTCAGTCAATTTCGAGTTATAGCATACTATTCTGGGGCGCTTCTTCTACGGCCATGGACGTTTTTAGAGCTCAAAAACGAATTATCACTATATGTGATATTCGTCCAAGAGACAGTTGCAAGCCCTATTTTTCAAAACTTTCTATTCTTACAGCTCCTTTATACTTTTTGGCATTAGTGATGTATGTTAAAAAACAGCCCAACCTTTTTGAAAGAAATATAGACCATTATTCTTTGCAAATGACCATGATAACTCGGAATAGAACTGAACTTAGCATTCCATCCCACAATACCACTTTTTTTAAAAAAAGGCCCTATCTACAGAGCTATAAAGGCGTTTTATATCCTGCCCAATCAAATAAAGCAAATTGAAAATATAGGAAAATTTAGAGAGCACACCATTCAATTTCTACATGCCAGATGTTTTTATTCTTTTACCTTTGGTGACTAACATATTTTTTAAAATGTAATTGTCATATTTTTAATAATGGAAATATTTTAAATGAATACTTGAGATATCTTAAGGGTGTCATAGACACCACTATTTTTTTATGTTGCTTTGTGATTTGTTTCATGTTGTTGGCAATTAAAGGAGATTATTATTATTATTATAAATGTGCCATGTGTTCTTTAAAATGAATGTTTATGGAGCGTTTAGCTTGCCCAACATATTTTAGATCGCAGTCATTTCAGCTAATTTCATAGATGCCACTCCTCTCCAAGTCGACTTTGTCTTTAGGGTTTCCAAGGAGATTAGCAAAAATTAAATCTCAAAAAACATTGTTAACAACTTGTCAAAATATGTTTCTCATAAAAAAACTGAAGTTATCCAGGGACTGAAGAAAAAATAATGTTTTTATTTGAAAGCTGACAAAGGAAATAAGGTTGTCATACTAGACAAAACAGTTTATTTTGAAAGAGTAGACAATTTGATTGAAACTGGTCCTTACAATTTAATTGAGAAAAACCCATTATCAAAAATGATAACAGAAGTAAAAAAATACCTTAAAACAGTGTAAAAACCTTGTGTCCGATAAACTAAAATTCGAACTAACACCTAAACTGTATTGCCTTCCCAAAATCCATAAACCTGGGAAGTCCATGAGACCTATTGTTTCAGCTGTTGGATCACCAACGTACAATATTTCAAAATGGTTAGTAGAAGAATTCAGCAAATTAAATATCTCGTAAGATAACTTTAAGGTTACTAACTCGTTAGAATTCTTAGATAAAATTAAGAACGTTCACTTAAAAGAAGGTGAAATTTTAATATCTTTTGATGTAAGCTCATTGTTTCCTAGTGTACTCATACCACTAGCTTTAGAGTAACTAAAGGAACTACTTGAGTTCAATAACTTGAAGAAAGAAATTATTGATGAATATTTGCTTCTCACAAAATTATGTATGAATCAAAATTTTTTTCAGTTCAACAATAAATATTATAAACAACTTGAGGGAACTGCGATGGGCAATTGCTTATCTCCATTCCTTGCAAATTTGTTTATGGGTAGATTAGAAACCCCATTCAAAAAAGAACTCGAGTATTTCCCAATGGATGTGGTACAGATACGTAGACAATATATTTGCTATTTTTGATACTAAAACAGAAAATTTGAACACTTTTTTTGAAACATTAAACAATAAATATCCTTCCATTAATTTTATGTACGAAAAGGAGAACAATGGGCAATCTCCTATTCTCGACACATAAATTAGAATTTGGTATTTATAGGAAATTACTAATGCTGATAGGTATATAACATCTGACTCATTTTGTTGCCATCAACAGAAAATGGCAGCATTTCATTTCTTAACTCACAGGTTAGTCAATTTTCCATTAAGTAAAGAACGTTTTAACAATGAAATGAATCAGATTAAAAATATAGCTAAAAGTAATGGATATAATGATAATTTTGTACATAAATGAGTAAATAGACATAAGAAAAAGAAAATGTTAAAAGATACCACTACTCTTCAAGCACTAGAGGCTCCCAATAAGTTCATAGTAATCCCATATTATCCCAGATATACGAGAGGTCTAGAAAAAGTATTTAAAAACGTAATTTTAAGAGTAGCCTACAAAACGAAAAATAGTTTGAAAAATCTCCTTGGAAACTCTAAAGACAAAGTCGACTTGAAGGAGAGGAGTGGCATCTATGAAATTAGCTGTAATGACTATGATCTAAAATATGTTGGGCAAGAATAGAAAAGACGAGCGTTGCCCAACATGCTTTGGAAAACAATCACCAAATAGAAATAAATAATTTTAAGTTGATTAAAAATGTATCTAATAATGGATTATTGGATTCATTTGAGAGTATAGAAATAGTTGAATGTGGTAAGAAAGCACTAAATAAAGACAAAGGGCCTATTCCCTATAGTCCCCTCTATTGTTTAATTGACAACGGTGTAGTCAGGTGCAACCAAGTGTGACCACATTTACCTATAAATAGTCTCGGTTAGGACAAGTTACTTTAGTTTATATCATCTGCTGATGATGCTAACTTGGTTAGCGAAACGCGCGTCCAGAACGTAACAAGTTGTGGTGTAGTGTGGTTAGAACTCTTGTATTTTGATCTATCTTCCACCACAGGTTCCAGTGTTAGGATTTAATTTAACTAATTAATAACACAAGTATTTAGTCATATCACTTGCTATGAAGTAAATTTCTTAAGAAAAGCCCAGAAAATGAGAAACGCAGAAATATAAAAAAATAAATTGGTTAACAATTTTTTTTTTAAATCGATCATTTATTCCCGAGAAACAATAATGTTTATAGTAGGGAACTAATTAACAATTAATATAAAAATATATACACATTATATAAATAATACTTTAGTTACTTATTAGTATATGTTTTTATATTTGACTATATTTTGGTTAATAAACCTGTGAAGATTCAGCATTTTTCCCCATTAGTAATGGAGGTTACGATTATTCTTTTAGAAAATTTTTAAAATATGGTTCTAATAGACGTTAATATGATAATTATGAGTGCTATGCATAAGGCTTGCTGTCATTAGAAATTTAGATTTATTATATGCTTTTTAAAAGTTCTGTAGAAAATGAAATACTAAAAAATGCCCCTCACAAAATTTGCAACAGTTATGGTTTTGCCTGCTGGATCTTAATATATCATAAAAAAATCAAACCTCTTTTAACTTAGCTTGGTAGGCCTTAGCTTCTTGGTCATATTTTTCTTGCAATTTTTGAGCTTGGGCTTGTTGTGCTGAAAGTCTAGCCACAAAAAGGTCAGGATCTAAAAGATAAATAGTAATTCTAATTTGAAACCTTATTTTATATAAAAGCTTTACCAGCAAGGTTTTGTTATTGTTATGGAAGTAGAATTCTACATAACACTACAACAAAATTGTCAATTTTGTAGATTAATCAAACATTAATTGCCTTCATACTTATGAAAATGAATTAATACCCAAGACTAAAATAAACAATTAAGAATTAACTTCAGATGAGCATGAAGTAGAACTGAAAGTTATTAATAAGTTTTTGGGAGTTCATATTAATAGTAATTTAAAGTGAGCCCATATTTCAATATTTAATTTAAAAAAGGTCATTAGTTCTCCACTCTATAACCAAATTTGGAATTGAATTTTGAGGAACATCCTCAGAATTAACAATTTTTCCTGCTAGCAGGAAATTATTAGAATATTATATAATATGAACTATACAGAATACCCCATATGGAAGTTCTCTCCATTATTTTTTAAGATATCCTGAAAAACTTTTGTTCATTTGAAATCTTAGCTTAAATACTTTCTAGAGGTGTTGTGTCAGATTTAATCTAATCTAAATACAAGGTTTTTTTTCAAAAACTGCATTTTTAGGCTACTTCTTAAAAGGAGTGGTACATTTTCGATTTGATACCTAATGATGGGATTTTTTTCTACTAGAATGTGAAAAAAGTTTTTTCAAAAATCCATAACTGAAATAATTTACATTGAAAGTTTTTAAAGCTAACAAGCGCCTCCGTAGTAAGCATAAGCAGATACCAGTAATCAAGTTGTCACTGCCTTCTTTTTACATTTCAAATACTATTTAACTTATAACTTAAAATCATGTCAAAATATTAAGATTTAATCATCAAGATTTTGTTTAAATTTTAATAATTTATGGCAGAATATGGCAAAAACAATTCAAGAACATGTAGGCTATTTGATGAAAGACTTCCTTAGGAAGCCCCATTATACAGAAAAACAGTGACATACTGAACTGAACTGTGTACAGTTCATTCCGCAAACCACTACAAAGAAAAAGGCCAGAAACCAATTAAGATAAATCAGACACAGTCTTGTGTTTCTTCAATAATGGTCACGGAATTATAAGATTAGCTGCCGACACCAGTGCAATATCAGAATCCTGAATTAGTAGAATTCTGAACAATCATGGAATGAAACCTTTTCGGTATCACCTTTGTCACTGTTTGTACAACGGAGATGTAGAAAGATGTGTTAATTGCTGTGAATTCATTTTAATTAAACTGCAGGAAAACAACAATTTTTTAATTAACATTATTTGGAACAGATGAATGGGGGTTTACTTTTGATGGTATATATAACCAGCATAATGAGCATTCTTACAATAATAAAATGAACTAAGCGTGTGCGTCAGAAATGCTCAAAAGAAGTAAAGATTTAACATTGGCGTGGAATTTTAAATTTATTGATAAGTGGATTTTTTTCTGGCCCAGATCTCGCACCAGCCGATTCTTACTTTCGAGATATTTGGAAATCAATCAACACTTTAGTAGTGTTAGTATGTCAAGCGAATGTCAAGCCTGAAAATTTTCCGCGTAAATTGTGAGATTTTCGGTGAAGTATCACGTTAATCGCGGCTAAAACGGTTTTAAAGTACGGAAAACTGTGAAAATGAAGGAGACTCTTCTTTCAGCCCTGAAATGAGAAAAGTTTGGCTTTTGTTTTTCATTTTTTCAATTGGAGTAATATGACCCAACTTTGTTAGAGATAATAATAGTGAAGTTGACATTCCTTTCACTCAGTTGGCGTTAACTACGAGAATCAACTGGACTCAAACTACTGTGGACTTTGCTACCGGAATTATATCCCTTTTATTGCGATCGTAATGTGAGAATTATTTGTTGTTCTGCAAACTTTAATAGCGAGAAATGGTTTTTCACGATGTCGGCATCTGGTGAATACAGTGAAAATGACTTTAGTCGAAAAACTAAGTTTTTCTGTTGTAAAAAAAAAGATATCAAGTAGCGCTGTGTGTGTTGAGTGCGGAAATGTATTCCACAAAAATCATGTGCAAAACGCGATTTTGCTGGAAGGGTCCGCGTAATCGATAATACCCGCGTTGTTTGCTGTCAAAACCACGCGGAGACTGAGAACGGCGTGCGTGCAAGTGCTGTCGAAATATTCTATCTGAAGAGACTTTTAGCTGAGTTGAAGATAAAAAATAGGATCCTAGAAGAAAATGCGACTCTATGGAAGGAAAAGTTTCAATCCTTAAGTCTAGTTAATATAGAAAATGGAAGAAATGAAGAAACAATAAAAGATGTAAGCACAGGAGGTGACGCAGGATTACGAATGATACCAAATCCTTGCACACCTACTAGCCCATGCCCCGATCATCATGAGGTTGTTGTTATTGTAAACACACCCGCGCCGCAAACGTGCGCATCTGATGATGAATCGAATATAGTAACAGAAACAGCTAATGTTGACAGCTCCGAAATCAATAGTGCTGAAAATCTGAACCGCTCCGCTGAGTGCGTAAACCAAATGTCAAAACCAACAAATCCGGAAAGACCATACCCAGCACGTTTGGCAACAAATCTGGAAAGACCATACCCAGCACGTCTGGCAACAAATCTGGAGAGACCATACCCAGCACGTTTGGCAACAGTGCAATCGGAGTCGATGCCAAGGCAAACGGAAGTTAATGATTCTGATCTTATTTTGGTTTTGTCGGACACTAAAAATGTTGATGCTAAAACGGACAGCGAAAATAATGGATGGGAGACCGTCGGAAGGCGCAGACAAAAGAAGAGTAAATCCGAAAATGCTATCCCTATGCGGATCCCGCTAGACCGCAGACAAGATCCTCGAGGCCTGCCCCAATTAGAGGAAAAAAAGACATAGCTTCAAGTAACATTAGAGTGGTACAATCAAAAGCCTGGTATTTTGTGTCAGGGTTTACGCCTGATACGACGCCCGAAGCTTTGGTGCAGTATATAAAATCTAACATGAATATAGACAGCAACTGTAACAAGATCCATACCAAGAAAGACAGCATAAAGAGCTTATTTAGAGTGGGTATTGATAACCAGCATGAAGCTGATTTTCTGTGTCCCAATGCCTGGCCTAGAGGCATTGTGGCTAACCATTGTTACCCCAAGTAACATATTAGGGGGCAAAGCTGTAAAAAACCTACAGATTTCCAATTTCAATGTGTTTCACCTAAATATCCACTCTATCCGGAACAAGGTCAATGAATTTGAGGCATTTCTTTATGATCATTTAATCAAGTATGACATTTTATGCCTAAGTGAGCATCACTTAACTGTCTATGAAGCAGCTTACTTAAAGGTGGATAACTATACTCTACTTTCTTGTTTTTCAAGGAACACTAAGAATAATGGAGGAAGCATGATACTGGGAAGGACAGCGATGAAGAGTTGGAACATTCAAACACTGGTGGACATGTCGGTCAAGTGCCACTGTGAAATATCTGCAGTTAATGTTGAAGATTTAAACATAATAATTGTATCAGTGTATAGACCACCAAATGGTGATTTTGTACTATTTTTAAGTATTATGGAGGAGGTGCTGTGTTACGTTGGACAGGGAGAATACAGGCAAGTAGTGCTACTGGGTGATTTTAACATAGTTTTTAACTCAAACTCTCAGAGAAAGCACGATTTCTTGGATTTATTGGGTAGTTTTGACTTTTCTCAGCAAATTTTTCAAAAAACCAATCAAATTAATTGTATTGATAATATATTTATAAATTTTACCAACAACTCTAACTATAGTGTCCATGTTTTTGATCCCATGCTCTCTGATCACTTGGCAATTGACTTGACTGTTGTAGTGGGTCGTTGAGTGCAGGTCCCAGATTCCATGTTTGCTGGCCTCTGACAAACAGGGGCGGCATATGCAATATGTATTCGTACCTTGAGGGCCAGAGCTGGGGTTTTATTTCTGAGTATGTTGGGAAAGATGGTGGTCATGCATTTGACATGTTCCTGGAGGTTCTGACAAATGGAATCGAGCGTTTCTTTCCAATAAAGAAGTTTAACATTAAACCAAACCGATCCACAGTGCAATGGTTCGATGCCACTGTGAGGCAAATGAGAGAAACTGTAAGGCTTTTAACTGAAATGCAACAAAACGGACCATCTAATTTTTTAAAAGACTACCTAAAAGCATACAAAAAGGAATATAAAACCTGCATATATCAAAAAAAGAAAGCAGCATACTCTCAATATATAATGAGCTCTTCTAATATTGTCAGATCCTCTTGGAGGGTTGTGAATGACATCAGGGGTAGTGTTATATTGGATTCAGGGGAGGGGCCACTATCAGCACAGGATTTAAATAACTTTTTTGCTTCGATTGCTAATACCATATTGAGGGACTTGCAGCAGCCAATAAGAGGGTACACTGACTACATGACAGATGTGGGCAGTCATCCTGCATTTGAATTCAGGGAAGTAAGTTATATTCAAGTAAGAGAGGTAATTGATTCTCTTAAAAATAAGCCTAGTAGGGACATTTACAATATGAATGTTTTATTACTTAAAAAAATAAAAAACTTGATAATTATTCCATTGACAAAGCTTATTAATGCTTGTATCAGTGTGGGTTGTTGTCATGTTTGAAAAGGGCTAGGGTTGTCCCTGTGTTCAAAAAGGGTGACAAAAGCGACATGGGAAACTATCGACCGATATCTCTTGTCCCAGTTCTCTCAAAGATTTTTGAAAGATTGTTAAAGGATCAACTTTACCATTACTTTCATACTTATGATCTCTTCTCCAGCAGTCAGTTTGGTTTCAGGGCAAATAGATCAACATCTCTGGCGGTCCTGGACCTCATGGAATACATAGCGGGTGCTTTCGAGAGGGGTGAGTATGTTAGCACATGTTGTGACCTCTCGAAGGCCTTTGACTGTGTTTCTCATGGCTTTCTATTGGATAAACTTAAGTATTATGGAGTTGGGAGGGGGGCTGTCTCACTGATCGGCACCTACCTAGAGGGCAGGAAGCAAATCACTGCATATAGAGGTCAGCATTCCTCAGAGGCAACGGTTCATTATGAGGTACCGCAGGGCTCTGTTTTAGGGCCACTGCTTTTTCTTATATACATTAATGACATAGGCAACTCAGTTCCTCTCTCTAAGTTAACACTTTTTGCAGATGATACCTCTATCTCTGAGTGTGATGTATCAATTGACATGCTGAATGAAAGAACGAACGATAATGTAAGTGAGTTGAGAGACTGGTTCTTGGCCAACAGGTTTGCATTGAATGAGGGAAAAACTGAAAGGATTACCTTTGGGCTAAGACAGGATAAAGAGAATACAGAGGAGATAAAATTTTTGGGGATATACTTGGACCCATCTTTGAGGTTTGACAGGCATGTTGGGCGCATGGCTGAGCGTCTTTCAAAAAGCATATTTCTTTTAAAAAACCTAAAATCTGTTTTGCCTCAACATTGTCTCCTTCAGGCATTTCATGGAGTCTTCCAATCCATTGCTTGCTATGGGATATTGGCCTGGGGACACTCCGCTCATGCGAGCAGGGTCTTTGGTCTTCAGAGAGGGGCTGTCAGAGTGTTAGCCGGACTTCCTTATAGAGCTGACACTAGATCCACATTTAAACTGCTTAAAATTATGACCATACCTTGTCGATATATATATGAATGTATTCTTTTTGCATACAACAATAGAACCCACTATGACCTTAATTATGAATTACTATAGCCAAAATGTTTTAACAAACTACCACTAGAAATAAAAGACTTACCAGTGAACCAATTTAAAACTAAGATTAAGCTGATTCTTATAAATAATGTTTTCTTCAGTATGCAAGAGTTCATGGATTCTAATTTTATTAACTAATACCAAGAAGCACACTGAATGTATTTTCCTGCCTAATAAGCTCAGTGCATCCTGAATATTGTTATGGCCTATACCATATGATTTGGCTAGTTTTTTATTAGTAGATTTTAACTGAGTATTTTTGTATTGTGTATGTATTTTTAGTATATTTTTAGACCATTTTATTATTTCCTGTTAACTTTAAGTGTTCTTTAAATGTCCTGTAATTGTATATTTTTTAATCATGTTTTAATTACTTATTATATATTATTGACGACGAAAAGTTTATACTGTAAATGATTTCCGTAATAAATGAATTGAAAATTGAAAAAGGTGTACCATACAGAAGTTCTCAGTAAAGCAGAGTGTATCAGAATAGTGCGAAATGCTTGCCAAAACATGTCTAGAGCAAGTGTTAAAAATTCCACTCATAGAGAATTCTCAAAACATTCCTCTTTTATGTCTGGAAAGAAGATATTTTTGCACTAATTTTTTATGCATACTTATTTTTTTAGTTTGAACTGTACATCTGATTAAATAATTAATAGCTTGCATATAACTTTTAATCACATAATAAATTTAATGGACGTTTAGAATCATTTTTGACATTGACATTCTTATGTGGCCTATCACACTCTTAGCCATCTGATTAGTTAATGCTGAGATAAATGTGCTATGCAACCTGCCATAAATCTGGACCATATAGATATAGATTCACGAGTAATCTCTTAATAGCTGATCATTTACCTTTATGATATTTGGCAGCATATTCCTGTTCCTCCTTCTGCTTCCTGTACTTTTCATAACTTCCAAATATAGATTCTAGCATTGGCCCCATGAATCTAGTAAAAGTATAGTAAAATGCTAGACCACCAAACACCATATACCATGCATAGTTCTGAATAAAGGATAATGTGTACTCGATGGTGTTTGATAGATTTTGATATCCATTCCTTAAGTAATCCACTGTAATAAAATAAAACTAATAGGTATACATCTCAAAATATTTATTGCTAGCAATACTCCCAACTTTTTTGAAATTTATTTTCAGTAAGGGGGACTACAGAGTAAACTGCATATTGTCTGTACATTATACAGGGATATATTAAGCGGGATACTGACACAAAACTTAGGAGTGTAATAAGTGAGATGGACGTTCGACCCCATAAAAATTCTTACTTTAACATTAAAAAAATATTGTTTACTTCATGAAACAAATTCAGTGCATTTCTTTTATTATTTTATATTATGTGTACAGCTATACTTTTTACATGAGTTTTCCTAAATGTTTTATTGGTAAACTACTTATTGAAATATTTTGGAAAGTTTCTTACTAGTTTAAATGACGAACGGACTCCTCGGAAATCAACTTTTATCAAAATTATTATTGTTATAAATCGCAATAATCTAATCTCAATCTCGCTCTGTTTCTGTTTTCATTTTCAAATTTGGTTTAGACACGTCAAAAACCAGGAAACATATGATTGTGACAGCAATGCTAATGCTCGCGAGATTTCAGTTTATGGTACAGTTTTTTTTATAGACTCGTAACGTAATAGTGTTGGCGCGCTTTCTTTATATTTAACCAACGTTAACCTACCCTAATCTGCATTTTTATTCATTTTAAGTTTTGTAAAAAAAAGTCATTCGCCTGAACGGGGATTCGAACTTCAAAATTATTTACACAATCTCTCGCCAACAGTAACCAATCAAATCACAGGATTTAATTTGCTTTTAGCAAAGCTCTTATTTTACCAAATAATTGCAATTACACACACGGGTGCCAAAGGTCGGTTTATACAGCAAATAAAATAAGATCAAATCATGCAGCTCCCATAAAGTGTTTATACAGCGAAATAAAATAATATAAAATAAGAGATGACCAACTTTTGTCTTCTTATTTTATTTCGAAAATATTCCTGCGCAATAATATTGTCAATTTCACTGAATATTTTTGTATTTGGATGCGTTGTCATTATTTTTAAATTAAAGTTGTGTTTAAAAAATTAATCCAAGGTACAGCAGTATTGAAAAGCATGGAGAAAAGGAAAACTATTGTCTTACAGGGTTTGACACTGACCTAAAAACTAAGTTGACAGCACTGTTCTTATTTAATTTTATTTGCTATATAAACCCACCTTCACTCCCTTAAAAATTAGAAACATATACTGGATGTGTAATGAGTATTTATCAGTGACATCAAATATAGGCCGTATTCCGTTTCCAGACCTGGTTAACCAGTCCAAATGACAGAAGTCTGACAGCGCTTTCTGAAAAATTCTTGAAAAACGAAACACCCGTCAGTTAATTGGCAGTTCAGACATTGGTTACCCGACAACCAACAAAATTCTTCGGTTGTTCTGGTGACATTGTTGGCAGTTATTTTCAGGAACCGTGTTCCGTAAATAACCGACTTTTCAGGTAACCGATGATTACGGAACACGCAACCGAAACGGAATACGGCCTAGTTCAAACTTCAAATTAAAAAAGGTGCTGGCCAATATAATTTTGGATTCTAGTTTCTAGTTCTAGTGTGCAACACAGTAAAAATTACGTCATTTGTGTCTGTCCATTTACGTCAAACTTTATTATTGTGATTTTTTTTGTTAGATACTTTTAACTTTTTTTGGCTAATTTTTTACCACAACTCTTTCTCGTCGATTTTCGTGATTTTGGCACGTTCAGCACGTTGGTAGTTTTCGGATCACTGATCACGAATCCGTTTCCAAGTTATTCTTCTGCAAAATCTCAAATTTCACTTTTTAATGGATTTTTCTTCTTTCTACAGGATATGTCCTTCTTTTAGCATACATTTGATGCAAATGATATTAAACTCCGTAATTATTAGAAATTAGCTATCTATGATTAAAACTACAATAATAGAGCAATAAAAAGAACGTTTCAAAATCTATAGTTTTTACACTACGTCAAACCCAAGTTTTTTTGAGGTTGGTGCTACTGAAATTTCTATTTTCTACTTTTTGGATTGTATTATTTGTATTGTCCCTGTGTATCTATAAACAAGGGTATTGTAATTTAATCGAAATTGACGCTGCAGCCCGATTGGATACAAATATAGTAAAGATTATTTTCACAAAATGCAGTTTACTTTAATGTTTTTGTTATTGGTTCAGAACAGAGAAAAATTTATAATTATTTGCTAGACAAATGTATATTTATCTAGATCATGCCTGTCATCATGCCTATGATCATACTTAACTTCAGTGGCGGCTATTCAGGTGAAATAGGTGAAGTGCTACTTCACCAGGAAAAATAAACAAACAAACATCTAACTATATTTATTATATATCTGTTAAAATGTTAGTTTTTACATTCATTTATTCACCTAATTAGTAAAAAATAAACTTACATCTCAAATAAATATTTTACTTGACCGTTGCCGGCATGTCTTTTTAAAACTTACAATCGAACTTTATTATAACAACTATAACAGTGGCGCAAACCGCTTTGACTTTGCTGAAGGTGCTATGTTTAGTTTACGATTTTCTACTATGTTGTCACGACAACGCGTACCCTATGACGTCGAGCTTAGCGCCATACAACGCTCTCGGTAAATTGCAGGCGCAGTACACAAAATTTTTTGGTAATCTATGAGGTACACTATACCCACGTGTCGTTCAGTTTGCGGTGGTTGTTCACTTTTATTTTCGCGTATTTCACTGCAACGCGTTATATTTATTTATGGTGTTGTTACAACTTCAAATTAGAAGTTAGTAAATGTGATTGTTCAAGACTGGAATAAATTAAAAGATTTTGGATTTATAACAAACTGTGACAAATATGATGAAAAATCAATCCGCCTTGCGAAAGGATTTTTAGGTGAGATGAAGGATTTTGAATTCACGTTTCTGGCATTAGTGTTTAATGACATTTTCTCAATCACGGACATACTATTTGACGTTCTTCAAAAAAAAAACGCTTGAAATTGATTTTTGCATATCCAATATAAAACGCTGTCGTGAGGCGCTCTGTAAAAAAAGAAATGAACATTTTTTTAATACCGTGTTTGATAAAGTAAATTCTATTACAGAAATAAATCATTACAAACGTGAGCTTGTTAAGCTTTCACCTGAAGAAATTAAGAACCTTTTTTTATGAAATATAGTACCATATTTTAATAGAAATGACACTAAGATTTCAAGACTGTAAAAAACTTATATTTTCATGTTTGGCAGGTTCTGCTAAATTTTCCGAATATAGTTTAAATTTTCCGACTGGCCCGTTTGAAAATTTGTTAGAGTTATATGGGGAAATATTTTCAAAAAGTCAGCGACTTAAAAATGAGCTTGGTCTTATTTTTGCCAATGAGAGTAATTGGAATATACCGCTGCAAGAGCAAGTGAAAAAATTAATAAAAATAAATATATTTTTACCGGAGTATATAAATTGTTTCCCCTTATTTTGACAATACTGTAGACAAGTGTTTCAGTGGAAAGAAGTTTTTCTTGCTTCAAATGTGTAAAAACTTATTTAAAAAATACAATATCTCAAGAAAAACTTACTTCTCTTGGCAATATTTCAATTCAGAAGGAATTTCTGGAGGAGATTCGGGCAACTCATCCATTCTATGAGGATGTTATAAATAGTTTTGCTGATATGAAGGATGGATTTAGTATACAAAATTTAGGTGAGTCGTAAAAAAATATTCTACCCCTCCACACAAAAAAATTCTGGAAAAAAATTATTGCGATATTTTCTTGCTTCATTTGCACTTCACTTACTTATTCACCCGCGAGCCGCCACTACTTAACTTGTGGAAATTTGAAACTACTATATTCAGAAGCTGATATATACTTCGATAACTATTATCAGAAGTATCCAAAAACAAAAAAAAAAGTGTTCTTAAAAGTGCCAAAAGCAATACTTTTTTTTCACTGCCATTTGAGCGAAGAAAAAGTAGAACAAATAATAGCATATTTTTTGTTATTACCTCATCCAAGAAGCAGGATAATGTTCAAAGATTTGGGCATTTTCGGCAATTTCTTCTAAAATTTTTATGGAATGGTCTAATTTTTGTAGAGAAGTAAGCATACATGAGTTGCATTGTTACAAAGATGATAAACCAGATAAAACTTATATTGCTATTTACTAAATTAAAGTTGGTGAATGGTGCTTGAAAAAAATTGGGAGGGCAAGGAAAAACAGTAGAGATTAACGAAGCTAAATTTGGAAGAAGGAAATTTCAAAAGGGACAAGGGTAGAATTTTGGAAGGACAGTGGATTTTTGGGGGTTTTGAAAGCGGAAGTAAGAAAGTTTTTTGGTACCAGTTCCCTATCGCTCCGCTAAAACATTAACGGAAACCATCAAAAAAATATATTAATCCCGGGAACCACAATAATTTCTGATTTTTGGAAAGCTTATAAAAATTTAGTTGAAGATTTTCTACAGTTGGCAGTCAACCATAGTTTGAATTTTGTAGATCTGACAACTAGTGTGTTGAAAATAAGTATAACTTAACCTAAATCGTCTGTGATATACCTGTTTTAGGAGCACATACATAAAATATAGAAAGAACATGGCAAGAAGTTAGAAGCAATATTCCATTTGTAAGATATCTTGCAGAATATATATTAATATTCTAAAATACTGTCGTCCGGTTGCAGAAAACACAATTAAAGTTTAGAATGTTTATCGGAATGTCAAATTTGACAGCGTATTTCTAGATTTTTATAAGCAGCTTGTCAAATCCTAACTGTGAATGGGGACCCTTATTTAACAACTATGTGTATTTCTGTGAATTTTTAAGAGTTATGTCACTGCAAGGGGTCTTACTGCATCAGCAATTTCACCCTTATAAATGCTAAATTAATAACTAGTGTTAGAATACAAAAATTGATAATTTTCGGTTAAACCACTAGACATATACTAGTGGAGTAAAAACAAGGGAAAAAGTCGCTTAGTTCTTGAAAAAAATTTTTTTAAGGTATAACCACATATGAGTGGTACAGGAGGATTGGTTAGGACTATGTGCATATGAAATGACTAATTACGACCTCTTTAGAGGGGTCAGACATTTTTTATTGACAAAAATGTCAAATATTTGTCAAATATGTTCATTTATGTTTTTTTACACATACAACACGATAACTCGAAAACTAATTAACCTATAAACATGATTTTTTTTTAATCGATAGAGAACATATAAGCGGTGATAACTGTTATAATATATATCTCATTGTGAGCACCATTTTTCCTGGGAAATGGATTAAACTATAAAATTCGATTTAATTGCATCATGATTTTCGGTAAGCGAGAAACTTTTTTATTTATTGAAATTTTACCATAGTATCTGCGTACGAAATGAAGAGGAAAGTCTGAAAAAGTTTTAAAAAAAAATCAACCTTCTATCTCATATAGTTTCTGAGTTATCACAGGTTGAATTTCCCGCGAAAGCGTGCAGGCTTCGCTTGGTTGCTCTCGTGTCGTTTCGTGCAGTGCGTCCGTCCGGGTCTATTCAGCGTTAGCGGCCTAATTATGATTATTGAACGTTGGTACGTTGGTGTTCATGCAAGTGTTTTCAACGTGTCTTGTCCCAACTTGTTTGACTAGTGTTTTTAAAAATTCTTATAGTTTATAGTAATTTGTAATAAACATAGGTTTTTATAGTTGTTAATTATTGTTATGATGGAGTGTTTAATTTGTTTGAAAACTGTTAGTGATAATGACACGAGTGTGGTTCAAAAACCTACGATGCAGGGCCTGAAAACTATATTTAGTGCTGCTGAAAAAAGACAGGATAGCGTTACTGAGTATATATTAAGTCAAAAAGATGATATACTTACAAAAAAGAAAGGGGTGAAGTTTCATAAAGCTTGCAGGAAATCGTATACTAGTGTGCAAAATCTTAATAAATTTCAATGTATCGAAACGGAAACAGTGCAAGCTTCTTCATCCCAAACTAGGATCAGTAAAGGGACTTTTGACATTAGAAAAATGTGCCTGATTTGTAATACGACCGGAAAAAAAGGCAAAAGTCAGCAATTAACCTCTGTACAAACAGGTAATTTAAACTTTTTTTGCAGGCTAAACAATAATGCATGCCTATACCCTCTTTTAAAAATAGAATACATAAAGTCAGTAAAAAAAGTCTCCATACAGCATCTGCTTTCTTCACTATTTCACTGCCCCTTAAAAAATAAAAAATGTGACAAATTGACAGCAACTAACTTTATTTTTTAATTAAAAATAGTCGCTGCCATTTTTGAGGCTTATTTATTTTTTAAACATAACAGAAAAATAGTGTAGAAACCAAATGCTGTCTGGAGACTTTTTTTACTGATTGTAGGTATATGTAATCTAGGTACCCGACTTATTAATTTGTGTTCTTGTAACTGATTACTCCATAGTTTGGTTACTGAATCAATAAAACATTCGCTTACAAGTTCCATTTATTATAGTAAGTAGTATAGGTACCTACGTACTAAAATCTTATTCCCTAATATTATTGACAGTAGATTGATTAATAGTATCCATAAGTATCCAATAAGTGTCCATCTACTGAATACCCTCATCAGTGGCGGCTCGTGGAGCGTTCTTATGAGAAGGGCGTTCAGCTCGCTACGTTTTATGGTCATTATTCTTTTTTTGATAGATATTGCGCTAATTTTAATAAATAATGCTAATATTACGTAAATAAGGTGTATTTATATGAAACACGGTGCATCAGTATCATAGGAATGTAGACTGTAGAATGTTCACTTCTCCTGCGTCCGCTCACGAGCCGCCAGTAATGACTGGCCTTTACCTTTGTACATAAATGTCTATTCGGTTTTTTTCTTATAGGCACAGGAAAGACCACATTTGCAAAAATATTAGCTGCAGCAAAAAAAAGAAATGATATTACCATGATTTCCAAAATTTCTGGCTATGAAGATCTTTTTGCGTACGATGCTAAATACCACAAAGTTTGCTACTGCGGCTATATAGCAGAAAGAAATATCAAAGCTTTTCAAAACAAAACAAAAGTCTCCCATAATAAACATGTCTCTAGCAATTCAAATAACTCTTCAACAAGTTCGGATACAACTGGTTCTGAAGAGAGTGATATTTTTGTTAGACAAGATCAAACTAGTGACATTCAAAATGAAAAATTGATTCTTCACAAGGCAGCGGGTATTTTAAAAAAATACATGGGCGAATTCCAATTCTCACAGAAATGTTTTCCTCGTCCAGATAACATAAGTCAAGAGGAATTTAAAAAACAAGTTCCCAATACACTTGTACAATTTGTTTCTTGGCTAATAAATGATGATTTGTATAATACAATGGATGGTAAAATTGACAGCCAAGCCGTAGTGCCGTGTAATATCATTATGGGACTTGATAAAAAATATAAACAAAATTCTTTTCATATTGGATTGGGGCTTCATATTTATCATCTAGTTCGAAGTAAGCAAATTTTAGACACTTTGTCAAAAATTGGGCTTAGCTGTTCTTATAACGATATAAGACAGTTAACAACTACTTTGGCCAGTCAAGCAATTAATAATAATGCTACTTATGTTCCACCTGGAATTGAAATCGTAGATAAACATAAAAACAACTATATTCATGCCAGTATAGACAATTTCGATTTAAATGAGGAAACTATAAGCGGAAAAAACACCACTCATAGCATGGCAATGGTTTTATTTCAAAAGAATACTAACTTGAATACTTTTGTAGAAGAGAATATTCCCAGAGGAGGTTCATACGCTCTAGATGATCCCGATGACGCTTCTTCAAATATTCAGAACATACTAAAATACATAAGACCTGCCAAGCGTCCAGAACCTCCATAAGTAAAAACAATAACTTTGGACAGAGAAAATGACATAATTTCCTCAAAAATTAATCTAGCATGGCAATTTCTTCGAACCGTTAAATGCGAAAAATCATTTTTAAATTGGAGTGACTTTAATAACACTTTAGCAGACAACAAAATTTGTGTTTCCAATATATTTTACTTGCCGTTCATAAATAATCCACCCACTGAATACGATACAATATATACATCGATGGTGCGACTAGTGGAAATTGCTGAAACGTTAGGACAAGATCATATTTGCATAACAGCAGATTTGGCAATTTATTCAAAGGCTCGCGAAATATTATGGAATAATCCAGAGATATTGCACGGAAAGGTCACACTGATGCTAGGCGGGATGCATCTCAACATGGCTCTTATTGCCAGTATTGGGTATATTTTTGGAGATGGAGGCCTTTTCACTATCTTGACAGAAACGGATATTTACGCAGAGAATACTTGTAAAATGATGTTAGAGGGAAAACAGTATTCTAGGGCTATTAGGGGTCTAACTTTAGTCGCCGATGCTCTTTTCAGGCTCTTGTTTAAATCTGTATGTAAATGGTATGAAGAAGAAAATAATGAAACCCAAATAATAACGCCTTTGTTAAAAGAAGAAATCCAAAGCCTAATAAAAGAATTTCAAACGAGAAAATTAAATAATCATAGTTTTGAGAATTTTTTAAAATCAATTGGGCCATTGGAGCAAATTATTTTAAATTTTATAGGTACTGGCACTACAAATTCGAAAACTTTCAAATACTGGCACGAGTTCCAAAAATCAATTGATCTTCTTTGGCGACTCTTGAGATCTGAGAGAAATGGCGATTTCCAATCTCATTTGTGTGCTGTACAGGATACATTGCCTTATTTATCTGCTGCTGGCAGAAATTTATATTTAAAATGGGTTCCTGTGTACCTGTCTGATATGGAGACCCTAAAAACAGAAATACCTTACATGTATGAGTATTTAAATAATGGTAATTTTGTTGTTAAAAAATCAAATGACAAAGTTTTTAATTGTGTGGCATCCGATATGGCTCTAGAGCAGTCAATCAATAAAGATTGTAAGAGTTCATCCGGCATTATTGGATTTTCTCAAAAACCGGGTGCCCTCTTACGCTGGATTACAACCAGACACACTTTGGGAGAATACTCAAAATCATTTTTAGGTGAGTAAAGAAAGACACTATTCCTTTGATTGTTGATGTGAACTTTTTAGTCATAATAAAGTTTCTTGAATCCCATATTTTTTTAGGTGCGACAATTAGTGGAAATAAAGAGGTATATAATGAGGGGGAAAAACTGGCTTTAAAAAACGAAGAAGCAGTATTAAAAATAATTGCAAGTTTAGAAAATGACTGGTGTAACCCATTTGATATGTATAATGTACCATCTCGATTAACTAATATCTGCACGGGAAAAATAGCAGATGAAGACACTGAACAAAGCTTAAATAGCTTTTATGAAAAAGCTAATGAAAATGTCAAGAATCTGTGTAACAGTTTTTCTGAGAAAAGCTTTTGGGCTCCTCTTAAAAGAGAGAAAGTCAAAAATTTCCAAGTTTCGACAAAATTCACAAAATCCGTTTCAAAAAAAAAGTTCATTGGGTCCGAATGTATGTTCCGTAGGATAATTTGTGCCGCTAAATTCAAACAAATGAATCTTGAAAATATATTATCCTATGAATTAACATCGGTTCCGATGTCATTATTTCACGACGATGGAACAATGAGGAAATCAACGAAGTCGGATCTAGCCAAAAAAATCGAGAAATTCACCACATGTATTGCCGATTGTCCGGATGTGGACTCTTACATTGTTGACGGCATGGTTTCAGTTCAGGAATTACAGCCTACAACATTTGTAACATTCAACGAACTTGGAAAGGTTTTTATGAACAAAATTTTAAGGGAAGGAAGGAAATATAATTCAAAACGCATTATTATTGTTTTTGATACATACAGAAGGATCTCTTTGAAAAATGCTGAGAGATCCAATCGTGGTGATTTCAGTGCAGAATATAAAGTCTCCGGTCCCAGAAAAGTGCCAAAATTCAGAGATTTTATTCGATCTTCATCAAACAAAGAATCACTATTAATTTTTCTGATAGACTATTTTATAAGCGAGATGCCAAATTCACTTAATGATGATGAAACGATTATAGTAGCAGGCGGATTTCAAGACCCAGAACTGTGTTATCAAATCGATAAGAAAAAATTACCTTCCAAAATTGAGTCTTTAAGTAGTAACCAAGAGGAAGCGGATACAAGAATCATTCTTCATGTCATGGCCGAAGTTGCTTTAAACAAGACGATTCTTGTCAAATCTGTTGACACTGATGTGTTACTTTTACTGATTTATTATTATTCTGTCACGCCAGAAATGACCAAGTCTAATATTCTTCTTCAATTTGGTCAAAGTAGAAACAAGCATTTTCTATCCATAAATGATATTGTAACTAATTTGGGGGAAGAAATGTGCAAAAAAATATTAGC
Source organism: Kuschelorhynchus macadamiae (assembly GCA_030620095.1). Taxonomy (NCBI): domain Eukaryota; kingdom Metazoa; phylum Arthropoda; class Insecta; order Coleoptera; family Curculionidae; genus Kuschelorhynchus; species Kuschelorhynchus macadamiae. Next base: position 552,122 of record JAUTXW010004146.1, on the reverse strand, counting down.
TCTGCATTGTTTAACTGGATGTGATACCACTTGTTCCATGTATAAAATAGGTAAAAGAACAGCTTTTGACACATTATACAAAAATATTGAGAAATATACCGGCCTGGAAAATCTTCCATTTTTAACCGAGGACCAGGCAATTAAATTGACTCAGTCCTATATATTGAACCTATACAAAAATAAGAATGATAATATTGAAACACTAAATGACCTAAGGGTACATTTAACCAAGGAGTCAAATCGGTCTGCTTCAGAATTGCCCCCTACAAATGATGCTTTTAGACAGCATTTAAAAAGGTAATAATTCAAAGCCTAAGAGATATATTCTTTTTAAAATAGGGTTATTATTTTAGGTGCATATATCAGCTAAAAATATGGTATAACTCCCATGTAAATAAAACTAATTTGGAAGACCCTGGGCAATATGGTTGGAAACTTGATAATAATTCTTGGATCCCGATATTTACTGTACAAGATCCAGTACCTGATGAAGTAAGGCGAGCTCTTTCCATTAGATGTACAGACAGAAATTGCAACAATAATAGATGCACATGTCTGGTGCAGGGTTTGAAATGTTGCAGCGAATGTAAATATTTACCGTGCAATAACAATCCACAAAATGAAGAAAATTCCCTCGATTCAGATTTCGAAGATTTTTAATTTGCTACTCACCATATTATTCAATTGTTCTTTTTATTATATGATGTCTGTTTTTATTATAACATAAAAATACTAATATTATAATAATTTATTTTTGCCTATTGTGCTTAATATAGACTATTATTTTTAAAGTAGGACATAATATCTACTCAGTAATTACTATGGTAATTACACAACAAATTTTTAAATAAAATATAAGAGCGCACTTCAATGACCGACACCGACACTTTTTTTGCCGACACCCTGACGTGACGCGTTGTGGTGTAGGTAACGAGCTATTATAATAGCGTCTGCGACAAGTACTTCGGCGGGCGATTATATTCCCGTAACTTTAATTTAGAATAACTCGGAAACTATGTGAGATAGAAGGTTGATTTTGTTTTTAAAAACTTTTTCAGACATTCCTCTAAATTTCGTACACAGATACTATGGTGAAATTTCAATAAATAAAAAAGTTTCTCGCTTACCGAAATTCATGATGCAATAAAATCAAATTTTATAGTTTAATCCATTTCCCAGGAAAAATGGTGCTCACAATGAGATAAATATTATAACAGTTATCACCGCTTATATGTTCTCTATCGATTAAAAAAAAAATCATGTTTATAGGTTAATTAGTTTTCGAGTTATCGTGTTGTATGTGTAAAAAAACATAAATGAACATATTTGACAAATATTTGACATTTTTGTCAATAAAAAATGTCTGCCCCCTCCAAAGAGGTCGTAATTGGTCATTTCATATGCAACTAGTCCTAACCAATCCTCCTGTACCAATTACATGTGGTTATACCTTGAAAAAAAAAAGGCACATTTTCTTATGGTTTTTACTCCACTATACGCTGATTGAAATTATTAAGCTACGGTTAAACTAATGGATATTATCCGGTATTTTCCGGCTAGTCCATGTAGACGTTGCCACATGTTTTTTTCCTCGAACAAAGGACTTTTATTGTTATTATTTATTATGATGGTTTGTTATTAGATTAAATACACAGTATTTAATGAGTATTTAATCTAAGGATTTATTAAAGTAACTATGTATTTTTTACACCATCCTCGATTTTGTATATACGTGGATTTTGGGGCCCTGATTGCGAATCCGAAGTCAATTATTTTGTTCACGGTTCGTTTTTGAGTTATTCATCTTCAAAATTCATTCACATCCTAAAACCAATTTACTTTCTTTCTTTCTTCTTTTTTATGAACATCCGCTGGTTCGTATGAAACTAATACAAACAATTATAAAATTGTTTTTTTTGTCTTTTATCTAAAAAATTGGGAAGACTGAAAAAACAGCTAGTATTTCAGACTGTATTTCATATCATATATTTATATCGTAATATTTTTTGGACTAGTAATCTTTCTTTCATGTTGGCATCTTGACATCATCAAAAACCAACGAGATACTACTTTAAAGAGAATCATTAATTGATACAAATGAATTATGGACACTTCTGTTACATACATAGGCGTATCGGTACCTGCAGGAGCGCGAACGCACTAGGTGTATTGGTACCCAGTTGGCAACAGGTTAGACGCCGTAGGTGCTAACCCGGTAGCAGGTTATTGATTTAAAACCGCAATAAAATAGATATCTGCTAATGATTACAGTTTAATATTACTTCCATCAAATTTATGCTAAAAGAAATGATATTTTCTAAAGAAAGAAGGGAAATCCATTAAGTAAAAATTGAGATTTTGAAAAGGTATGACTCGGAAACGAAACGTCAATGAATCGATTTGACTTCGGACTCGTGATCAGCGGCCCGATATCTATCCGCATTCCAAAACTCATGAAATTCGGCGAGTAGTAAAAAGTTATGTTAGGTTTTACGTTAAAGTTTATGGAATTTGCTTTGTGTTCCGACAGTAACCAAACACTTTCGATTAGTTTACAATCAGCTGAAGATAACGTGTTATATAAATGTCAAAATTAAAAGTCATTGTCAAATCAAGAAATAAATAATTATGGGGTTACACGTATACGGTTAACGAAAAAGACAACAATAATAAAAAAGAAAAATCGGACTATGGGCGACTTTACCAATCAAGAATTTTACTGGAATAATCAAGCAGAAGTTCCTTTGCAACAAGGTTTTTATGAACAAGATTATCAACAATTTTCCAATCAACAATTAGGTATACTGCTGAATCTTTACGAAAAATATTATCTTATCATTTGAAAACATAATATAGGGATTTTTTTTTCAGAATTTAAGTCTCATGAAGAATATGCTAATCAAACATTTTCACAGTATCCAGCAACTTTTTACAATCCCAATGATTATGATATTCCCAAAGAGCCTGGAGATGATGAAATAGATGAACCTCCACTATTAGAAGAGCTAGAAATATATCCAGATCGCATTTTAGAAAAAGTATTAGCAGTTTTAAATCCTCTCAGAGGACACAGTTTAGCAGATGATGCTGAATATCTTACTAAAGATGCAGACTTAGCTGGCCCCATATTTTTTTGTCTAGCATTGGCTATGTTATTGCTTTTGGCTGGCAAATCACAATCATTTGGTTACATCTATGGTTTTTCAATGGTCTCTTGTATACTGATGTATTTTCTATTATCTTTGATGACTAGTGCAGAGAATGTTTTTAGATTTAGTACTGTAGCTTCCATTTTAGGTTATTGTTTAATTCCTATAGTAGCTTTATCATTTCTGGGTGTGTTTTTTAAACTTAATGGGTCAGTTGGTATCATTCTAGCTGGTTTTGCTGTGTTTTGGGCTAGTTTTTCTGCTTCAAGGTTAGTTGTTGCTGTTTCAGGAGATAAACAACAGCAACCTTTAATTATGTATCCTTCAGCTTTAGTTTATGGAGTATTTGTATTATTGGTATTGTTCTAATTAGATTCAAAACAGAAATAAGATAATGCAGATGCAATAGAACATTAACATTTATAAAACAATAGATTTTTTAAAAATGTTGATTGCATGTAACTTATTTTTTTATAATAAAATACTTTAATATATTTTGTTTTTCATTTATCTCTATGGATGCTTCAGGATCTATTTTAAATTTTAAGAAATCAAGAGTTATGATATTTTTTGGATATTTGATTAAACATTTTGTATGAAACAGAGGGAAAACTTAAAATTTTCAAAGCAACATTGAACTACAAAAATTGTTTTAAATTTAGCTTAATGTGATATCATTTTGCTGCACTTTTGCCTACAAATAGGCAGTCCAACGATCTCTCATGGTCATGCGATTTTTGGGTTGTTGTATGACAAAAAAGCTAATTTAGCTAGTGAATCTTAAAAACAGGTTTAATATGTTGCCAATACAATTGGTCAAATAGCTGTCATAGGACAAGTAGCTGTTGGATTGCCTAATTACTAAAGTTGTTAATCTTTTTTCTGATTCTATGGAACAGTTCTATAGACTTAAATAAATTGCATATGCGACATGTATTAGCTCATATTGTCTAATTACAAAACAAGTTGGAGTGTACATACCACACCTGTTTATGGCACACACAAAATTATAGTTAATTAATAGTAAAAAAGAAAGAACCGAAATACATTCACAGCATCAATATTGCTGTTTGCTAAGTACTTAAGCCATATGACATAAAGTATAATTATACCCATAATTTGTTTTTTGTAATGGCATACAAAATAAAAATTGATTTCTTGTTTAAGGTGGTTGGTCTAAATCAATTATTTGAAAAAGTGTCTTGAAGGTGACTTCTGTTGTTTAGTAACCCTTCAAAAAGTTTTAAATTTTGCACTGTTTTGAAAGACTTTGTTTAAAACATTATTTTGGGTTTTCAATACTTTTAATGTGTACTTGATACTGTGGGACCATACATATGACCAGTATTGCTAATATTCTACAATGGGGCGAACTAGGGTATAATATAAAGATTTTATTGTTTTGAACACAAAACAACCCCTTTCGTGGTCCGGCAGTTAAAGTACTGAGACATTCTACTGCCAACGTGTAGATAGCTACTCTTTATTATTACTGCTACTACCACAATAGTAATAGATGTATGTATTAGTAAGATTAAACCTACATTTTTCACTTGCGAGTCCAATCCGAAATTGATATTTCTTAAAAAGGCATTTACATTGGAAATCATATTCCTGAATAGCTGATCTGACTTTGTGTTTATTCGATTTGATTGTTTTTTTAAGATATTAATGTAAAATATACTTAATTGGAGAAAGATTGTTTACTTTATAGTAATTTTTGTATGCTGGTTTTAGGAGTTTATGTCTACCTATTGCGCCTTCAGAATTAACCCATAAATATTCAGTTAGTTTTTTTTATATAGTGATAAAAAAACACTTATTTGTTAAATAGTTAGATCTGTAAAAATATTAAGAAATGTTACCTAAAATAAAAATTATAACCTAAAAATGTTTCGTTCGGGAAACATTTGTCATAAAGATTTGTATATAAACTTGGCTGAATGCGACGTCAGGCGGGATGCGCGTCGGCATACCGTTGTAAGTCTATAATGGTATTTATATAAAATTTATGGATGTTGAACAGAACTAGCCGTTACTTGATGGAAATCCATGTTGACTAAGTAAACGGAAACACTTATTTAAAACTTCCACTTGATTTATTTTACAAAGAATACAACACATTACAATTGTTTTACCAACACTGAGGGTTCATCTGACGTTATATCTTAAGAAAAAAAATCTGATGAAGCCTCAGTGTTGACAAAACAATTGTCATGTATTGTATTCCTTCTAAAATAAATTTAGTGGAAACTTTAAACAAGTATTTTCTTTTATTTAGTTAAAAAATATGGAATAGTTTGGCATTTAGGTTTTGGTAAAATTGTATCTTGCTCAAACAGTCCAAAGTCGATGTCAGAGCCAAAGCTGTCACTTTGGTTGTCAGACAGATTACATTTATTACAGAAAGAATATTGGAAAAATTATAAATAAACAAACAATAAACCTATTATTATTGAACGTAATTGGAGTAGTATTGTATGTTTCACGTGCGTTTTAAATTGCATAACCAATAAATCAATGTGATTTATTAAATAGAAAGTAAAGTCAGGAAGAAAACAAACGCACCTACCATTTTTAAATAATTTTTATCCATAACAAAATAAAGTTTTATTTTGCAAGGGTGACTTGCAATGTATAGTTACGAAAATGGATGTTTGGAACTTGATTAATAACATTGGAGAAAACTTTGGATCTTTGACCAAATATACTTGGTTGGGAAGTTTACTTACACAAGCCCAGGAGGGTTACAAGGTAAGTATCCAAAGTATACTACTTCTTTTGTCATACATGTTGTGGACTTTGGACTTATTTAAGCTACTTTTTGTTCATTCTTCATTCAATAAATAATCTTTCATTATTTTCTCAATGACAGAACATAATATTTTATATTTGATCTGATTTATATTGATGAGTTTAAACATGATATTGGTAAGTGGACCTTCCTCTCCTACCCACCTAAGAATAGCTTTTATAATTCCTAGTTACCTCTGAAGGCAACAGGTTTTATTTTTGTATTCGTTGTAGGTAATCTGAATTATTGTTGTTATGGTATCTATTGTCTGTAAATGCTAAACAAGCAAGTTAAATAAAATAGTTGAACTAGATCTGTTTCATATAATGTATTGCTTTGGATTAAATCCAGTCATATTTAAGTAACAGAAAGCAATATATTGAGATAAAAGGCACCAAATCTAACCTAGGACCTCTATTATTCCTAATAACAATTAATGATATATGCCAAGTTGTTAAACATTCTAACAAGTTACTGTTTGCTGAATACTTTAAACTCTTTATAGAGGTGATATATGACCATGACTGTGATTGTTTACAGGAGGATCTAAGTAGTGTTGTTAACTGGTGCAAGGCCAATAGTTTTAACCTTAATGTAAGAAAATGCTCAGCAATGTCTTTTGCACTTAAAAAGAATATTGTGAGCAAAGAGTATTTGCCCTTGAGCAAACCTCTACTCAAAAAGATTTGGGAGTGTTCTTCGACACTAACTTAACTTTTCAGAACACATCGTGAATAAAATTAATGAATCCCATCGAATCATGGGTTTCATTATCAGATCTACGAAAAGTTTTAATGTTGACATTTGTTTAAGGTTGTTTGATTGTCTTGTGTTACCTGGGTTAGAATATGCAAGTTTGATTTGGTCACCACAGTAGGATGTGTGGAGTAAAAGCATTGAGAGAGTATAGAGAAAATTTTTGAAATATATGTTTTTTTCAAAAATTTGATTACTATCCGAAACATGGTTATAACCACCTTAATCTGTTAATTATTTTTGGAAGGCTATCCCTTGAAAATAGATGATTAAAAACATGCCTCTTCTATGTGTTCAAAATCTTAACTAATAGAATAGACTGTCTGGATATTCTTTCGCAGCTGCCATTTTTGATAAACAGACCTAGCACAAGACAGACAAAGACATTTTATGTGGACTTTCCTAGAATAAATATTTATAAAAACTCACCAGTATATAGAATGTGCAACTATTTTAATATTTATCTAATGATATAGATATAGACAACGTTAGTAAATTTATTGACCTTATAAATAAAAAATTGTTTGCTTCTCAGGATTGAACTTTTTAGTATAGTTAGGGTACTGTTTAGTATATTATAACCGAGGTATCTGTAACTGGCTTAAATGCTGTAGATGCTTTAGTAAATAAATATATAAATAAATAAATAAATAGACAATATTTTTCCATTATTACTATCGCAAAGTGTGATATATATATATAATGATTTTATGTACAGGTAGTCCGCCGGGGGTTAACTACAATAACAAATAAGCTATACTAGTCTTAGTTTCGGTTACTGGAATGTGCATCGGTTACTTAGTTTGCCAGTAGTCGGCCATAAGATTTACCAACTCTTTTTTTTAAAGTTGTTTTTAGGCTGCAATTTTTTTCCTCTAGATAATACCAGACATATTTAAACTAACTTTCACAATTACTCCAAAGAGAACATGCAAAAAGCCCTGGAAGCAGTCTGTAACAGTGCAAAAATGTGATTAAGTATAGGTACAGTATATCCCTTAAGGATGGACTTAAAAAAATGAAATTTTAAATACAAAACCAAGAATGGACCAAAGCCTTTTAAGTTTAGAAAATGAAAACAAGATAGCAGAATGAATAATCAATTTAGCTAATGTGGATTTTTGGTGAAAAATGAATTAATTTTGACTGTTGGGAAAATTATGCCGAAACACCTTTTATCAGAGGAAGACGAGGTCAAAATTGGTATTTATTTTTTCTTCGATAGCATTTAAAAGTTTTTAGGTCTACTGAGCTAATAAATGAAGCTCAACCTAAATTAACTGTTTTTTTTTAATTTATTTTTGCGGGTTTGTAGTTAGGTACCATTGGTAATACAACCGATTAGTAATGTTTACTAAAGTAGGTATATTTTAAGTTTATTTTTTAACAAAAAAATAATTTGTAATGTCTAGAATAAATTTACCTACTCATATTCTGTGAAGTAATACACTATGCATAATTGAAGGAAGCACATATAAATAAGGTAGTTATGGGTCTGGTGCAAAATTATGTCATTTTCTTTGGTCGACTACTGATCTATCTGTGGCTTACTAGTGCAGTACTAGTGGCCGATAGATTTTTTTTATTTCCACTTTCTTATTGTTTATTATAGTAGCATAATAGAGGATTCTTTTATACTCTAAGGTACATATATCCAGCAGTACAGTACATTTATTGCCTCTGATTAAAAAATAAACATTAAAATAACCCTACCAAATATTACAGTTTTGGTACAATTCTAAAATTTTTTTTTTAACATAGCATCCTATGGCTTAATTCCATTAGAAATTTAGGGGTATTTGTGGATCAAAAATTGACTGAAATGACTGTATTATTCACATTATAAACAAAGCCGAAAAAAGTCTAAATATTCTCAGAGCTGTGGTATCAAGGTCTTGGGGTTCAGATCCAAAAACATCCCTAATGCTTTATAAGGCATTTATTAGATCTCTGTTAGATATGGAACAGCTTATAATTCACGCCTTAAAAAAATTGAATTAGTACAACATAAGGGATTGAGGTGGATTACGGGAGCATTTCAATACACAGCAATTCAGGCACTTCTGCCGCAGTGTGACGAACCCCCATAATTTTTAAAGAGGAGCGTATTAGGAGAGAAATTCTTATTAAAAACTATGCAATATAACAATAACAATCTATTCCTTCACTTGCTGAAGCGTTCATTACAACAGCAAGATACAATGATATTATTCTGAAATAAAATAACTATTTTTTATTTGAAAGCCCATTAAACATTACTTATTTAAATCTGGAAGTAATCTGTCTCAAATTCACTGAGTTACAAATACTTAATAAAAGCATTTTAAATGAAGTTTTAGATGTTTAAATCATATTATTGCTAGTGTTTTAAATTTAATTGCAACACTTTTGCCTAGAAAAATTAATAATATTCATTTTACTAATATTTACATTAAACTATTATAAGATTACATTTATAATTTTTCTTTAGGTGCTCTACTTGGTGATTGTAGCCATCATTATCTTAATTGTTACAGTAACAATTATTTGTGTCAGAAGATGTCATCAAAAAGGTAAGTAGTAAATCAGTTAAATATAGGTAATAATATAGACGTGTTAGTGTTACGTGTAGTATTTAATTCATTTTAATTTTTACCTTTCAACTTTATATTTTGCGGTTGATAAAAAAAAATAGTTTGGGTAAAAATGAATAGGTAAAACATGTATGATGACATAGGGAAAAAATTTAACTATGCTTTTTTAACCAACTTCAAAAAAGGAGGAGGTTATCAATTCATCAATCAATCAATGTGTATTGAATCTCCGCGATAGTTAGACCAATTTGGATAGAAATTACAGGGAATATTCAGAATATTGCCAGAGTAGGCACATAGCAAGCATATTAAAGAAAATGTTAAAAATGGTGAAATGGTGTCATTTTGAATTGTTTACGCGAGCGACGGAGACAATATATTGCGTTCACCATACTCAGTAAATAAAAGTATTCATTTACACATACAATGAACCTAGTGGATATTTATTAAGTCTGACTTTTGCAATAAAATTCATAAATACAACTAAAATGTTTTGGTAATGGGGTCAGTGTTTTCCAGCTTACCCTCAAATATTAATAAAAACGATTGGTAAACAATGAATTAATATCAGTGTTGCCAGAATTTCAAACTAATAATAATAATTTGTTATAGGTTTTGAGAAAAGGTAATAGGTCAGATGCCTGAAAACCGAACGACTATAAAAAAAAGGTCATCATTTTAGGTTAGGTTAGGTTAAAAGTGAGTGGATCAAACCGACCCTCCACTGCGACTCTGTGGTCTATTGTGGCTCACACCTATGTTTACACTTCCCCGAACAACTCTAAGTCCTCAATGAGTCTTATTATTGCCTTTGGGGAGGTATTCTTCAAGTCCTCGGGCAGCAGGATATCTCTACTGAAAATAAAGAACCTGATCCTGGCAGCTCCCTGGCATTCACATAGCACATGTCTGGCTGTCTCGTCATCCTCCATACATAGGTGGTACTCGGATTTGTCTTCAATCCCCATCCTGTGCATGTGATGTCTTAGACCACAATGGCCAGTGTATAGGCTTACTGCTGTTTTGAGCTTAATTCTGTTCATATTTAACAGACTTTCTATTATTCTCTTTTTCATAGGAAGGGGGATAAATGCCTTTCCATGGGACAGGCCTGACAGTCCAAGCCAATAGAGATTAGCTTTTTCCTCAACCAGGTCCAAAATTGCGCGCTTGGCCTTTTCATGGGATACTCCTAAAGCTGGTTCAGATCTCGCGAATCTCATCTCTGCTTCTTTCTTTGCTAGAAGGTCTGCTTTCGACACTTTAACTACGATAGTTAGATTTAAAATTCATAATTCCTTGGCCAACGCAGGGTTTCTAAGTGGGGCTAACAAAAGCATTGCATTGTTGCCTTCTTATTCATTCTAAGGGATATTTTCTGATTTATCTTTGAGTTACTTCGATACTCTGGTATTTTGAGGCAAGTAGTAAAAAAGTTTGTATTTAATAAAATAAAAATAAAAATTTTATATTGTTAAAAAAACATAGTTTTTACCTGACTTACATGGATGAAATTTTTAGGAAGTGTTCAGGGTAGTGCCGGAGTGTCCACATAGCGCAATTTTGGTGTATGAAGTGTAATTAACCAAGAAAAGAATGTGGCGAACATTCTGAGAACCTCCCTAGGAGAATCGCTTTTTTTTTGCAGGATATTTCGATTATTATCTTAAATCTTAACCAATGTTGAAAATATCAAATATCTTTATTCTTTAATTATTTTATTAAAATATTGTGTTTGATATGATTTTCGGGGTTTCTAATGGCACGAAGTTTAATATTACTCATCATTTTAAATTTATACGATTGTGCCTTTTTTTAAATACTAATATTAATATGGTGATTCTGGCGAAATTTCATATGCAATGATCTTATTAGCTACAGTTTGTTTTATTAGGACGTCAAAATTTAAATCTAAGCTTATGCCTCAAAACTTAAAACTGGTTAAATAGAACTAAAAAGTAAATAATAATATTTTATTTTTCCCTGAAAATTTGACTTTATGAAGTTGGTGTCAAACTAATAAACACAACATACAGCAGCAGAATCCATACATTGATTAAGTTATTAAGAATTAGTTTGACGCCATTTGAAGTCAAATTTTCACAGTTGAGTAAATATTATTTTTTACTTTTTAGTGTTTTTTTGAAGTCGGTTTGATTTTTTATATAAATTTGTATTTAATAAAAATGAGTCAATATAGTCTGACCCAGGCACACACTCTACAGCATTAAAACTTTTAAGTCGAACAACAATTTTTTTATTGATTTTCAAGCATATATAATTTTTCTCTTTTGGATATGCTTAAGATGGGCTGCTGATATTTTGGAACGGTAGTACTGCTTTAGCCAGTTATACAAGGCGTAGTTAAAACGCGCGTAAAAAATTAAATTAAAATTAAATTTTACTCCCGCTTGTTGGTATAAAAAAATGGTTTATGATTTAAAAGGCACTTATTTATCACTAGTCAACAAATGAGAAAAAAATTGTGACTGAGGTTATAATGGCTGCACGGGGGAGTTTAAAGCATCCTTCAATAACCAAAATTGTCCACCCCATAGAGATTTTGAGTTATCAATGCATCAGTTATTTTTATTTTATTTCAAAATGTTTATACAATTTTTATATATAGCGTGTTCTGAAAAGTTCTTAACAAATGGAAACTTTTTTTATTTTTCATTTTATGAAAAATGTTATTCTTCATAAAAAGTTCTGTTTCCTCCGAAAATATTATTGGAATTATAAAACTTAACAAATATCGTACAGGGTTGCCAAAAACTTAGAAAATCTAAAATTGTCTGAAGAGAAAACTACCCATAAGTTTGGTTTTAGAGCAAAATGCCATAACAGAATTATTTTGAGTATTCCGAGGTGTGATCAAATACTAAATTTTATAATGAAATTCGGAAGTACTTTTCTAGTAGTAGAAAATGTATATACTCCCCTGTAAAAATTCGATTTGTTTGTCCTACGCCTGTCAAAAACAGCTGATCGGTGACGTTCAACTGACATTTCGTTGGAGTGCCTTATAGCCTTGATGAATATATGACGGGTTAGGAACTATTATTATTTATTTTTTACGCTCATATTATATTCCTAGCCATTTTAATTTTACAATGTCTGTTTGTTTATGCTTATTTCTTAAAGTTTGTAAGTTGTCTGAAAATACATGATTTGATTTGATTTGTATACAAACACATTGACCGCTTAGGCATGTATAGTAGGGGAAAAAGGTTTCACTAAGGGTATTCTGACAATTTTGACAAATTGATAATTTCTAATTTGAAAATTAAACTTAAGGGTAAACAATATTGTGTGTCCAGATTCCAGACAGAACATGTTTTTCAGATTTAAATTCCATAATAGGTTGAGTTAAAAAAATATATGCATTTCTTCTTCCTTTTGCATAACATGAAATGTATTTTTTTCATTGTTTCAAAGCGCTGTGTTTATAGACAGGTTAATTAGAGCGAATCATTTGTTATTATGTTAGTTTATAAAACTGTTGCAAAATTATATATGACAGTTTTTTTTTTAATATGCAATCGTTGGATTAGTTTATATTTTCTCAGAATATAAAAATAATTTAAATCGCTGAGGGTGTCATTTCCATTTGGCATATGTGATACGTGCCTCTTCTATTGCAAAAAAATAAATAGATGACTAGATGATCATTAAATGTTTCGAGGGATTTTTCTAAGTCTGATAGCTTAGATTGCTTAATGGTTGCTTTAAGATCCATCTATTTGTATTTTACTGCTAAAAAGACCTAATGGGATCAATTTGGTGAAAAACTATGGGAAAACTTAGCCTCTCTTACCTGCTCTAAAGAACCGCTACTCGTTATTAACATTTCATATATCATTTATGTACTTCAGAAATTAATTGAGTGATTAATTCCAGTTTTTTAAATTTTAGTAAACATTTGTCAATTGCCTTTTAAGTAGGTCGGTTAATTTGTTTTTGTTCTGATCAAAAAGAATAATAATAATAAGAGTAATAATAATGTAATCCAATTCTTTTTTGATTACAGTTTCAAGAAAAATGATTAATCTAAATGTTTTACATAATAGGTAATTTTTGTGTATATGTTATTTATGTATATGATATTTCTTTAGTATTTTCGTCCAAAGTTGCTATAAACCAAGAAGGTGCCAGGTTCAGAAAACGGGACAAGGCTTTATACTACGGAAGAAAAATGATGAGAAAGGTGAAGAACATTTCTGGGCAAGTTCGAAATTCCGGACAAGGTAAAAAACGAAAAATGGTCATGAAATTTGCCAGAAGATTACTGGCCATGAAAAAGGATGAGCAGGAGCAACTTAAGGTAAAATGCTTAAAATTTATATTTAACCGAGTTTTACCCAGGTACCTATTACACTGAAAAAAATCGGTACATTTCCTTTACCTGGAAATTCCCTTGTTATAAATCTTTCCGTTTATTAGGAATAGTGGAATGTAACCCAATATATACTGTCTTTTCAAACATGTTAATTGGGCGCCATTTTGTCCCACCATATTTTACCAGTTTCTACCTATGCACATCACTTGATTTTTGGGAATAATTAAAAAAAAAGTGTTGTGGATTAAAAAAAAAATTATTTGGCCGCCATTTTGTTCCACCATCTTGAATTTCCACCACAATTTTAACAGTTTATCTTTATATCGCACTTAATTCTTGCATTCAATCAATTTAAACCATCTAATAAGTAGTTTTTTCGTGCTGATTTTTTAGAAATTTATTTGGCCGCCATTTTGTTTTGCCGTCTTAGATTTGTACTAATGTTACCAGTTCATTCCTATGTAACACTTGATTTTTATGCACAAGTTGAGGTAAATGGGATGATTATTATTTTAGCAGTTTTTTTTAACATTTCACTAAGCCGCCATTGTGTTCTGCTAAGTCAATCAGGAAAGTAATTTTTTAGGAATGCCGCGAACTGACAGACCGGCAGGATTGCGAAAACATGTTTTTTGGTATCTAAAAGGGCAACTAAAACGTGAAGATCTGTAAAAACCAATTTTGTTTTGCCATCTTAATTTCGCGCCAGTTTTACTAGTTGACCTATTTCACACTTAATTCATCCACAAAATTTGCAGTCAGTCTAATGGGTTTTTCAGGCTACTTTTTTAAATATTTTACCAGCTTATTCCTACATAGTACTTGTTACTTGATGTTTGTCGAAAATTTGAGGTAAAATGGGTAGGTAGTTTTTTAATAATAATTTTTTAACATTTCCCTACGGCGCTATTTTGTTACGCCAGGTTTTACCAGTTTTTTGCCAAAATTTTACCAGATTACCCTTAATTTTTCGCAAAAGAAATTGAAGTTAGTCGGGCAAGTAGTTTTTTGCTATGCCGCGAATAGACAGGCAGACCGACTTATTAAGAAAACATATTTTTTGGCATCTAGAAGTATAACGTAAGTATCTGTAAAAGGCTAATTTTTTCACGATTACAATACTTTCCTTTTACAAGGGAAGTTATAAAATGTTTATGGCTAAAGACAATTTAAACTCTTAACTAATATTAGAAGTTTGAGCCCAAAACAACTTCGCTTAAACCCAATAAACTAACAAAAACCCGCAAAAACTGGTTTTACACAGATATATTTAAATTTTCTTCCACAAAATCCTTTTAGTATTCTATCGATTTTATAAAAAAGGTTTTTGGCTTAAAAAAAAAACTTGTTTAAACTCATCTCTGTTTATTAGTATGAGTAATACATGTTTACTGGGAGGGATGGGCCAAAACTAGTTTTTATTTATCTATTTTATGTAATATTTACAAATTTCGATACTAACTTTCCAACTCCAAAGGTCAAGCTCATCTCACATTGTTTACTCCGTTAGATCTGATTGTCTTTCTTTTATTTATTATTAAACGGGAGAATCCCATTGAAAGAGAAGCAATACAATAATAATTTTCTTAACATACGAGAAAAAAGATAAATTGCTATACTAGCAATAATTGATACAGATAAATAAAGATAACAAATACAATTTTCTAAGAACTAAGAACAATATCTAATAGTAACCAAGCAACAGACTAAGACTTTATAAAACGTATCAGTCAACACAAACACAGTTGAGAACACATTTTTTAAAATGTTGAAGTGAGCTTCCGAATGGATCGAGGGATGGGTGGACATTTAGGAATTTTAAGGATCTAGACAGGGTACTATGTATCCCATAGTTTTGAAAGTCTCATTTCTCCTCAAGACACGATCAGGAACTTTTAAAGGAATCTGCTTGAGTAGTGGTGGGCAATCAATAACATTATTTAGAATTTTAAAAACAAAACAGATATCATTAACTACTCTTCTATTTCTTAGGGTATTTAGGGGTATTTCAAAGTCTAGGTAGCCAAATTTAAAATTACAAAACCTCAAAAATTTATTTTGAACTCTCTCAATGTCATTAATATGCACTAAGTGAAACGGCGACCAGACTGCCGAAGCATATTCAAGGTGAGATATGACAAGGGAGCAAAACAGAGTCTTTAGGCAAGGAAAAGATAAGTCACGAGCAAATTGCAGGACAAAACCTAACATTCTCAGTGCCCTGGTTGTGACCATGGTATAATGATCGCGAAAAGTGATCTTCTTGTCAAAAATGATCCCGAGGTCTTTAACTTCTGTAACCAAGCCTAATTCTTTTCCTCGTATGTTATATGAGGTCGCAATCCTACTTCGATTTCTGTAGAAGGTGATAAAGTTGCACTTTTTTATATTAAGTAATAGGCAATTCAACTCTGAACAATGAACAAAGCAACTAAGACAATTTTGTAGTAACAAACCATCATATTCTGATTTTATTACCCTAAACACCTTTATGTCTTCTGCAAACAGTAAGTAGAAACAGGAACATTGAAGAGAAGAGGCGCGGAGTGTCCACCCTGAGGCACACCAGATGTAACTAAAATAGATTTAGAAATGGAGCCACCAATTTTGACCCTCTGAGTTCAGCCGATGAGCATGCTGGCCAACCATCGCAAAGATAGTTCATTATAACCTGTAGCTCTTAGTTTCGCTAAAAGAAGTTGGTGATTCACCCTGTCAAATGCTTTGGAAAAGTCTGTGTAAATGGCGTTAACCTGATAGCCATCCTCCAAAGTGATTAACAGGATGCTTTCATAAAAAATCAAATTTGTGGCTGTTGAACGACTTCTGGCAAATCCATGCTGTTTATTTGCAATGGTGCCCTTGCATAACCAGCTCATCTGGTCATAAATCAATGAGTCTAAGAGTTTTGAGATGGCTGAAGGCTTACCTATCCCTCTGTAATTGGAGATATCCTCTCTATCAGCAGCTTTGTGGATGGGAACAATGAAGCTTTCTTTCCACTCATTCAGAAGCTCACCCTCACCCAGCGACTTATTCAATATTGAAAATAAAGGATATGATATAGTATATGCTAAGTGGGACAATGCAAATTCAGGAATTCCATCAGGCCCGCAACTAAGACTTCAGTAAGCTCTATACGTCTAAAACTAAACTCACACTTTCTATTAATCACATAATTAGGTATTTGTACAATAACATCAGGACTATATACAGTAGTAAAAAAGTCAGCAAACGAATCGGCTATAGACTGATTGCTATCTGCCATTTTATCATTATGAAACATGCACTCTGGAAGTGCAAATGATTTTCTTTGTTCATTAACAAATTTCCAGAATGATCGAGGATTCAGAAAAATATCACCTTCCATTTTTCTCAAATACAATGAATAATCACATTGAATTGATTATTTACATTGAGCATGTAAGTTAGAGAATCTGAGGTAATCTTCCTGAGTGCGTGTTTGCATATACAACTTGTGAGGCGTTTTCTTTTTTATTATAAGGCGTCTTGTTTCGGTACTAAAATATTTTGGAAAATTAGGGCTTTTGTAACGTTATAACGGGACATAAATTGAGATTCCATGATTCAAAATATCATAGAACAATTTGGTTGATTCATGGACACTAAGATCAGCCAGCATCAGCTGCCAATCAAATGAGCCTAAAAAATAGTTAAATCCCATGTAATTTGCGTTTTTAAAGTCATAAAAATACTCTTCATGTTGTGAGTTTATGCTGTAATCACATTGTACCTCACAATAATGAGCATGATGATGCTGACTGAATGGAAATAACAAATCACAGGCCTGGTTAATAGATATATCCTTAACATGACTAAATACTAGATCTAAATATACATTTCGGGGATTAGGAGTAACAATAAGTTGATGCATGTCCAAGAACACAAAACACTGTGAAATAATTTCAGCATTATAACCTGGAGGACACTCGGAGATAAGGCCACTTTCAGAGTTCCTCCAAGTTGCCAATGGTAGATTGTAATCGTCAACTATAAACAGTTTCGCAGAAGAATAATTGTGACAGATAATCTCAACTGCATCGCAGTGAGACTGATATTTTTCTATTTCAGAATTAGGGGAGATATACACACCACAAAAAAACAAACTTGAAAAACCCATACTGAACAAATACAAATAATTGTTCAACACTAGTCTGATCTACTGGGATTATCCGGGAATTAATACACTTTTTTATCATTATAATAAAACCGCCTCCTCTCTTCTTAGTGCTTGTCAAATCAGATCTTTTTTCCTCTCATCTGAAAACTATTTTTCTATCGATTTTATAAAAAAACTTTTTTTGAAAAAAAGGTTTTTGGGGTTAAAAAAAACTTATTTAAACTCATCTCTATTTACTAGTAATACATCTTTACTGGAAGGGATATGCGGAACTAGTTTTTACTGGCCTTCCAGACAGCCTTTGATGAGGCTATTAATTGCTCATTTTTTTCGGGTTGGTTTCCATCGTGTTTAAAGATGTCTTACGTGTTTCCACTTTTCAAGGGAGGTGGCTCGAATGATCCGCCGAATTACAGACCAATATCCCTTCTTCCTATGCTTTCAAAAATTGTGGAGAAACTGGTAGAGAGAAGAATGATATCTTTCTTACAGACGCACAGCATTTTAAGGAATGAACAGTTTGGTTTTCAGAACCCAAAAAGCACCAGTGATGCTTTGTTTCACTTTTTACAGGATGTATATTTGCAGGTTAATGAGGGTGAGGCTGCAGCATCAGTGCTCTGTGATTTTTCTAAGGCTTTCGACTGCGTGGATTACAGAGAGCTATTGCGGAACCTGGAGATATATTCCGCGGTTACTACTGGTGTACCGTAAGGTTCCGATCTCGGTCTCATTTTATTTTTACTTTACATTAATGACTTGCGTACAATCAATACCTAGCGCCGAAATGCTGCGCGAAACCATCTGTCAGGATCTTGATGAAATAAAAAAAATGGTGTGACTATAACTCTTTGATCTTTAACATCTTGAAAACAAATATAATAAATTTCCGCTGTGACCTCGTAAACATCGCATTTCAAGAGCAGCTGATTGATAAAGTACTTGTGGCAAAGTTTTTGGGGCTTTATATCGACAGGGAGCTGAGTTTTGAGGACCATGACTGCATTTATCTAAACGGGTCTCATATTATTATGGTTACCATGCTGTATGAATCATTTCCAATGAACTAAATCAGGATATTGCAAGGAGATGCAGATATGGGATATGTTTTTGGGGGTCTTGCTGTCAATATCTCTTTGGTTCACTGTTTGTTTTGCAGAAAAGGGCTATTAGGTATATATGTCGAGTTAAGCCAAGAGGCTCCTGTAAAAACCTATTTATTCAACAGAATATTCTAAATTCGCCCTGTATTTTCATATTGGAGACAGTCTGTTTAATTTTTAAAAAAATTAGAGATGAAATAAATAGGGAATGATTATATAATACACGTAGTCGAAATATGATTGCATTTCCAATGCCTTCAAGTGCCCTTACAAAAAAAGCACTTCTCTCTCTCAAAAAAATATTCAATAAATTACCTTTACCCATTCGTCAATTAACTTGTATTTTATGATTGACACAATCGAACGCTTTAAAAAAGTCGCAAAAATAGCAGCAGATAGCTCCTATCCCTCAAACCTAAGTAAAGATTCTCAAGAGACAGCATCGCCAGTCGACTTATACCCCTTTGAAAACCAAACCAAACTGACACTTTGTCATAATTTTACATCTCTGACCTTAACGAGCCTTTCAATAACTTTACTGAGTGTTTTAAGTAAGGAAATAGGGCGAAAATTTGATTGTAGGATCCTCAGGATCCCCCATTTGAATATAGGTATAACCTCTGCGGTCTTCAAAAAAGAAGGAAAATTCCTCTCACAAAAGGAATGGTTAATTGCTTCCGCTAGCATGTTTAGTGACTCGTAAGGTAGGCTCTCAAACATTCTGTCTGATATATCATTATATCCAGAGGAGTTCTTATTTTTTATTTGGCTAAATATACTCCTTAATTTATAACCATCAACAAATAAGATTGTCGGGTAATATCGTAAATCCGATCTCTAAAAACGAATTTACTCAGCCGATTGGATGCAGTGCGCCGCGGACTGGCAACTCTGGGCATGTGGAAATCTTTTGATCGATCCCAACTACCTATACGGAATACAATGTAAAGTTGGGATTCCTTTTAGATGTATTTTATTTTACATTGGATAAATCGCCTATTCGGAGTATCATCTGTCTTTGATCCTACGAAACATTTTAATCCAGGAAGTTTTACCCAAATCTAATCATATACTTATACATGTCAACAAAAATCTTAGTACTAGTACTGACCCTCAAAATAATATTTAAAGCTTTAATATTCATTTTTTATCTTTCTTGATAGTCATTTTTGCGATCTGTTGACTAAAGAGAAACTTATCTTGAAATGTTATTAGTACATTCTCAAGGAATAGCTTTCATAAACAATTTTATTACATTTACTCAAGGACTATTCCAAATGAATGACCGCCTTAAAAATAATGGCCAATTTATATTAATTTTCGTTTTGTTATCTTGCAAATTGTCTACGAATTGCACGTTTTATTTTACTGGTTCAGTCATGCAAGCATTGGCTTCTAAAAGTTCTCGGCAAAAATGGGATTTAACTTAGTAGGACCTGATTTAAATAAAGAAAGAATAAATTAATAATTATGATTGTGTTATGAGTAGCGAAATAAGTGATAAATAGTGTTTATTTAAAAGTAGCTAAAATGTAATTTTCATGTGATATGAAACGATTTTTGATATTGGAGGTAAGGTAGCAATTTATTTGATATTGCATTTAAATGTTCCACTCAAAGGTACTTTTTCTAGGAAATGTTGTGATTTTAACTATTGAAAAGCTAATCAAATTTGTATTTATTTGTTATACCAACACAATTATGAAATTTGTTTATCACGCATTAAATAAATGATTTGAGAAATATGCAAATATATAAGGTGATTTTTAAGTTGATGCTTTTCTTAATAGAACATATATTTTCAACTAAAATTATATTCTAAATTGCTTCTTTTCCGATATGCAGGGTGTTAAAATTGTTTTTTTTTTATCATAAATTTCATACCACTGTAGATATTTCTGTAAAATTTGGTACACACTTTTATACATTATTTTTGCCATACTCATTTACTTTGGAGTAAATTTTGTCTCCTGACTTTTTTCGTACGATGAGCTTTTTTCGCGTAAAAAAATAAGAACCTTTTTGATGCATATCGAAATCGCTAAACTCCGATATCATATTTTGTATGTAAAATTCGCTTGTGTCTCATTTTTATTAAAGTAAAGTCAATCACTTGAAATAGACATGACTACAATTCAAATGTAATACAAAAAAAATTTATTAGTATTATTTTTAGCTTGTTTTAAGTAACTGAAAAAAGGAAGGTAAGCTAATTCTCTTAAATGTACACAAATTACAAATTTATTGTGTTTATGGAAGTACCAATAAATAAATAAATGAAATAAAATAAATAATTCAAAAATTTAGTTCACCTGCAAAAAATTAACTGAACAATATCGCCGATAAAATAACTAGTAAAAAAGTTTGTTGATGTCATTTGGCCGTCAATTCCTTGTCGGTCACTCGTGTGATATTTTCGACGTGATTTTATCAGTTTGTTTCAATTGTGACAAGGGCTCATATTTGTGAGAATAATGAACTCGTGGATATGCTGCGAATTTACAGGGAGAGTCATTAAAGTGCGGCTTGTGGGTCTCATCACTCCCACCAGTCACAATAAAATAACTATATAATACCTATAGGACAGTATATAGACAGTCGGGACAATTTTGAAGACACCATAAAAACACATAGAATTATACATCATAAGAAAGGAAAAAATGTTCTTTTTAATAAAAGGAAAAAACAAAACGACCGCCATAAGAAAAAAAGAAGTTGCTGATGGTATCTTAGTTTTGAAACGTCAGAATTAAAAACTGGATGCACGAATGAATCGCGCGCAAAAAGTTGGTCTAGTAATATTTTTCAGATTTTAAAAATATTTTGAAATAAAAAAAAATATAACACTTTTTCGAAAATACATCTTTTTGGTTTTTTCAAATCTCAAAAACGAAAAAAGTTAGAATCGTTCTCAAAATGACATGGCCACTGAAAGGCCTATAATTTTCTCCAACTTAACCATTGTTCTCTCTCTTATAGTTTCCAAGATACATACATACATGTACACCTGATTTGGGCCACACTGTACATGTACTGTGTTATATGTACATAGTGGAATTGAGGAATTTTGAATAAGGGAACTTGTGGGAAAGGCGAATTTACCGATATTTTTAATTGTTTGTGGCCAGCTGTGTTTTATAGAGTAATTATTACAGTGTGCTTGGAGTTTTAAATAAACTGCTGGACACATCAAGTGCACCAACGACATTTTTGGTTCAACTTTAAAGTGACATATCTCAGAAACTAAAGAAGATATCGCGAGGCGCTTTTTAACTTGTTATGGGCAATTTCTTGTAGAATAGACCCAATGGGTTGCGGTTTTAGCAATACAATACATTTTATTATACAGGGTGGTTTTAGAAAACGATGAGATTTTTACAAAATTTCATCCAAGAGACGATCTTGGAAAAAGTGTATAAAACTTTTTTTTATATCTTATAGGATGATTTGGGAGGGTATTTAAAAAAACAATTTCATGGGTTTTTCGATATTTCCTCTCTTTATTAAAAAGTCAATCATTTTACGTTTTACCCTGTAAATTCTTAATGTTGCATTATTTTAATGACATTATCGTGATAACTATATAGGACGAATGTTTTGCGAAGTTTAAATAAAAAACTTTATACAGGGTAACGAAAAAGTTGAGAAAATTTAATTCAATTTGTTTGTTTGAAAATTTTGAATTTGAACGTACCTACGCACAAAACAAATACTAACTTTTTTCTTCTATAGCCAAGGTCTCGGGACGGTTTGGGCATTTTCTTAGAAACGTGACAAACAAGGGAATTACACTAATGGCACAAGGCACAGCGCACATTTAATGATCTTTCTAGCATCGCGAACTCTATATACAAATTTTAGTGAATTGTTTTATAAGCAGACAAGTATTTATTATCGAAGGCCCAAAGTGGTAACTACAGGGTGAATCAGAAAATCTACTACGTAAGGCAGGACCAGCTTTCATAAGAAGTCATTGAAAAGAAAAACACTATTGATAATTATTTCTACAATTTAGGGTTTTATATTTTTGGATAATATGCTTAAATAAAACACAATAATACCGAATTTCTAGAATACCGGTTTCCATGGTAACAAACACCAACTTTATTTTTTATGGAACTTCCTGTATATTTTGTATGTTTTTCACATTCTAGACACATTTTGTGTTACATCTTCTATAACTAAATTCATCAGGTTTTTACAAACTGGCGTCTAAAAATTGACATATTTAACATTTTATAAAGCTGTAAACGGCTTAGTTTATTACAAAACGGTTTGCACTTCCGATCCGAATTTTTCGCGATCTATCTATTCGCATTAACTGACATTATATTGACATCGGATATAAAATACATAGTGACGTATGTTACTTTTTATTGTTTTTCAGTTTTTTTAAATTTTCGAAATAATTATCAATAGTATTTTTCTTTACAATGACTTCTTATGGAAGCTGGTCCTGCCTTACGTAGTAGAATTTCTAACTTATCCTGTAGGGTTACCACTTTGGGCATTCGGTAATAAATACTTGTCTGCTTATAAAATAATTCACTAAAATTTGTATATAAGGTTCGCGATGCTAGAAAGATCATTAAAAGTGCGCAATGCCTTATGGTATTTTTTATGCTTCAGGACACAAGCCAAGCCTATTATTATTAGTGCAATTCCCTCGTTTGTCAAGTTTCTAAAAAAATGCCCAAACCGTCCCGAGCCCTTGACCCATAGAAGGAAAAAGTTACTTTGACATCAGTTAAAGAAGGTTTGTTTTTTGCGTATGCACGTTCAAATTCGTTAAATTCATATTTTCCAAATTACCAGGTTTTTTTTTTAAATTAAATTTTCTCAACTTTTCCGTTACCCTGTATAAACTGTTTTTATTTGACTATCGTAAATGTATTTGGTTTAAATAATCACCAGGACAATGTCATTGTGATTGGACAATGAGTGACTCTTCAATAAAAAAATCATATTTCTAAAAATGGAGGGGATATCGAAAAACCCATGAAATTGTTTTTTTAAATACTCTCCCAAATCACCCTATAAAATATAAACAAAGTTTTATACATTTTTTCCAAGATCGTCTCTTAGATGAAATTTTACAAAAATTTCATCGTTTTTTAAAACCACCCTGTATAATAAAATGTATGGTATCGCGAAAACCGAAGTCTATTGGGTCGATTCTACGAGAAATTGCCCATAATAAGTTGGAATGCGCATCGCGATATCTTTATTAGTTTCTGAAAAGTTGAATAAAAATTTTCGTTGGTGCACTTGATGTGTCCAGCAGTGTAGTTACAGAGAATAATTATTCAGTCTTAAAATAATACATTATATTTTCTTAGATTACAATTTCTAACTAGTCTGGACTAGTACTGCTCTTTTATCTGCTAATAAATAGACTTTTTTGTGGAGACTATCGTATGCAAAATATATTTTCTATTTAATCGCTAATATGGTCTTCCAATTTGTTAACGATTTAAAGTGGAACCTTGCCTGACTTTACCATTTTTTTTTTTTAAATAGTTCACATCCGTCGTTTTTATTTAATAGGCGTCATGAAATGTATATCTCAATGTCATCTCAAAATATTGACATTATTTAAAATGTCTTTATCGTCTTGGGACCATTTAATATATAATAATTTAGTTATACACAGTGTGACTAGTAAAGTTCGCATCATATGGGTAATTTTTGTAATAACTGACCTTAGTATAATTTGAGTTTGCAGAATGTTTAAAATAAAAAAATAACTAGGCTAATGTATTTGGACGATGAATTTATTAAAAATTAATTTAAAAAAATTAATTCCGGTTTGCTTACATTCGTTAAAATCTGAAGTCAACCGATAGCACTGAAATTTGGCATATAGCTATAGAATCACAAAAGAAATAAATTTTTATCTTTAACAATTTTAAAAATTTTGAGAAACAGTGCAGTGTTTTAAGTCAAATTTAACAGGTAAAATAAATCACGTAAATTTTTTTTGTTGTAATTTGGCATTATTTTTCGAGCAAAAACGTTTTGTTAACTCAAAATTTACTTCAGTCAGTTATTTAAAAAAATCCGTTTTGATGCGGATTTTACCCATGGTTATGAATTTTTCCTTTTGATATAAGGAGTAGTGAAGTGTGCTCCAATTTAGTTCCGCACATAGTCATTTAGTAATTAAAATATACCGTCTTTTCACAGGATTGGATTAAGTTGTTATGGAGCCTGAGGCTAGAAGTATTCAGGAGGCCGCTGAACTGAGCGAGGTTTAATACCTTAAGTATTTGAGATCCTCCGTCTTGTATAACCTACTGTTTCCCTATCGCCGGGCCCCAACCACACGTCGGTCTTACGCCTACTCAATAATAAATAATCGCAAAACATCGCGCGAGCTCTGTGCTAAGGCCCCTGTCTACGACAAGGCCTGGGGATATAGCCCCCTCTTTAATCCGGCCTTCGGTTTTTAAACATTTTTATTAGGCACCATTTTTGTTCCACTATATTGGATTCTTACCAATATTTTACCAGTTTCTACCTATGCCGCACTTTATTTTTGGGCAAAATTTAAATTAAATTGAATAAGTAGTTTTTACACTGATTTTTTTAAAGCCGCTATTTTGTTCATGTTGAATTTGTACCAGTTTACCCTATATCAAATTTAATTTTTCTGCAAAATTTGAAAGCAGTTGAATAAGATGATTTTTACGTTGATTTTTTAAATATTTTATTTCCCCTTTTACCAGTTCATCTCTGTCAAACTTAATTTTTGCACAAAATTTTAAATCAACTTAAGGTTTAAGTAGTTTTTATGCTGATTTTTATTAGGCCGTCATTTTGTGTTGCTGTCTTGGATTCCTATCAAAATGTTACCAGTTCATTCCTATATAACACTTGATTTTTGTGCAAAATTTGAGATATATTGAATAATTAGTATTTTAATAATAATTTTTTTTTAACATTTCACTAGTCCGCCATATTACATTTTTACCAAAGTGTTACCATTTGAGGTTAATCGGTTAAGTAGCTTTTTAGCTACGCCGCGAACTGACAGATAAACAGACAGACCAACGGAATTGAACAAACATATTTTTGGCATCTAGGGATGCTAAAATGAGAAGATATGTAAAACCTGGCTGAATTTTTAAATATTTTATTAAACCGTCGTTTTGTTTCGCCATTTTGGATTGGTACCAAAATTTTACCAATTGATTCCTTCGCAATACTTTTTTTTACTTTCTTCCCTCTTCCTCTTTTATTATCTTCATTCCATACCGAAACACGGCCTTTTGAAACATGCATATTAAACTTGCATTCATCTATAAACACACATCTACTCCAATCTGCTATTCCCAGTAAGTATACCCAGCACCTGACTGTCTTCGACAGCACGATATTGTCTGGTCAGCAGAGGGCAACTTGCTCTTCTTTTCACATGATGCCGTCTGTTGTAAAGGTCCACACTCCAGTTACGGCAATGAAATGGATTTTTCCCACAGTATTATACTTTGGACCAAAAAAAGAACTTCTATATTTGAAGAGTTAGAAACATGGTTAAATTACAAAGGTTGTAGGGATTGTCATGTAGATTTAGCAAATTTGTTTTATACAAAAAACTGGGTTGTAGTCAACTTAATTGTTGATAACAAATTCAGCTGTTTGTATATTAGTTTTAATATTCTATTCTATGTTATACTTAGCAACAAATTCTTTTTTCACCCCAAGTTCGGGATATTATTGGATATTTTCTATTTTCGGTTATTGTCATGATTATAGAATAGGATAGATTTATGAAAACTAAGATAGCAATAGGCAAACCGTTTTCTTCTAAGTCATGCTGTTTAGATTCTAGTCATTGGAAAAACGAATTTAAAGCCATTTTTTTTTTGAGTCGACTTGTTTAAATAAAAATAAATTCGCTAAAGCTACATAACAATCCTTTTTACAGAGAACTTTGCTCCACAAGTCGCGCATTGTCAAAGAGTTCTTAAGAAGAACAACATTGAGAGACTGACATGCCTGCCAGGTCTCCAGATCTGAATCTAATTAAGCCTGTCTGGAGTAGAATGAAATTGCTGCTGAGGCAGTGAGATAATGAGATCGTGAACGTGGAAGATTTAGTGAATGTCAATAGGGATATATGGGAAGTTATTCCTCTGGAGTTCATAATACATCGTCTAACCGCACCTAGTTGAGTCGCATCTTTCATAGTCAATTGGGGTGGTCCATATCACTATAATTCTTTTTCCGTTTATTGTTATTTTAATGTTTTGTTTGGTATAGTTGTTATTTATATTTAAACCTAAATGTTGCTACTGAAAACAATGGGATAACTGTCTATCGAAACTCATTCGTTAGGTGACACGCTGAACACCCTGTATATTCAAATAATGGTGTGATTTCAAAACATCTAAACTGTCTAATGAGAAACAGTTCAGTTCTTTTGAAATCACAATCACAGATATTAGAATAACCAAGACCGATTTTTCAGTTAGTCAGAAAAGCAAATGTTTCTAGTCGCCTTGTATCTTTTTTAAGAAAGATGATGGCCAAAAAATTCCCGAGACTAATGCATCTTAAACAACAAAATCTTAAATAGTATGCCTCATTGTGATTATTTTATATATATGGCTTTTAAAAAACTTAGACTGGACGCTTCGAGTGTTAACCAGTTTATTTAAAAGAAAATTTGTTTTTGATATCTTGACACTTCTATTTTTTTAGAGCCAATATTTGTTATTATAGGTATTAGAACCTCCAGTGGAATATCTACAAGAAGATACGCTCAACGATGACCGCATGCCGCCGGATGTTCTTTATATGTTGCAGAGTATAAGAGTTTTTGGTCATTTTGAGAAACCTGTATTTCTGAAGTTGTGCAAGCATACGGAAATCATAAACGTGACTGCCGGAAGCTACCTTTTCAAGATCGGTAAATATTTGTGTTTTATTTGTTAGCTTTTGGGTATCCCTTATATTCGTCAAGTAAATTTTAGAGTCCAAGAATTGATATGCAATGTAAAAATGAAAAAATCTAAATATCGTAATTGGTTAACAAAAAAAAAATGTTTATATTTATAGGTGACCCCGATGAAAATTTTTATATTTTGCAAAGTGGCAAACTAAATGTCTTCATTAGTAGTAATGAGGGTACTACTTCACTGAAAATTGTTAAACCTGGAGAAAGCGTAACATCCCTTCTCAGTTTTACAGACGTATTAACGGTAAGTTTTTCTCCATTTGTAATAATTTTTATTGATAATTTTTTTATATAAACATAGATAGTGTGGAGAACATTTACATAACCTGTCATATGCAAATTATGAATTTATAATTATCATTAAAACATTCAAAATGACGGATAAGTTTTGGCTTTGTTCAAATTCTATTACAAATCAGTATCTGAGAATATTTAAAGTTTGTAGTCAACATTTTGTTCAATTATAGTCTATGGCTTCAAAACAAGAGGTGAATAAGACTTTATAATATTAAATTATTTCGAAAGGTGGATTTATAGAAAAAATGGCATAGTACTGTAGAGAAGCACGCTAGAAGCAGAGAGGTACTTTGAGCAATTCGAAAACAGAAGGGTGTTATTACTATAATGAAAGATAGATTTACTATACATATATGCTTCATAATAGTATAGATTACTATAATTGTTACTACAGGGTAAGATAGGCGACATTATAGGTTCAAACATTCAGAGGTTGGCCTGGTTTAAGCGCTGCACTACTCTTTTGTATTACTGTGTACATAGAGTAAAGATATAAATAATCGATATCGGACTGGTAGAGCAGTTGGAAGAAGTTCGATAACCAGTTCGCCGGGAATTTTCTGCACACTCTTCTTGATCACTCTTGTAACTTATGCTATGGTAGGGAAAATGAGTTTTCTTTAAAATAGCTGTTGTTGTGCGAACGGCAGCTCTTCGTCAAGTGGCAATATTGCAGGGTACTTAGCGACCTGGAAAACCTGGAAAAACGTGGAAAAGTCACAACACTTAAAACATTTCAGAAATCTGACTAAAAATCAGGGAAAAGTCAAGGAATTTACAAAAAATAATAGAAATCAGGGAATTTTATACTAAACCTGGAAAAATAATACAATTTATATTTCCACCAGCATTGGCTTGATTGTATTTACCTCGGTATTTACCCAAAATTATTCCGTCGCGTTTATATAACTATAATTATATTTAACATATATATTATATAACCATAATTTATTTAACATTCCTTGTATTATTTATATTTATTTTGCGGCTTTTACATAAGAAATTTATTCATCATCCCCCGTATATTCAGACTTGCCCGCTGGCGCATTCACAATAACAGTAACTCGGACGACTAGAAATCGGCTTAAGTAGTGTGACTTTCTAGTGGGAGTATATTATGTTTTAAAAGAATTATCTGCCAGGAGAGCTAGTTTTACAGCTCTTACATATTGAAATTGTGACAAATTCCCCTATAAATTTTGTTAAATTAGATGGGTAGAAACTGTTCGAGTCTGTGAAAATTGTACCTTCCCTTAAAATTTTGATGGAAGATAAAGCCAAAGCTTCCATCAAATGTTTCAGTTACTAAGACAAAAAAGGCTTTAAAAGATACGTTTTTAAGACGAAGACTCACATTTTTTTCACACATTGTGGCCATTTTAGAACTATTTTTGAAAAAAATTCAGAGCGATAAACCTATAGTACCTTTTCTGTATGACGATCTATTACAAATACTAAACGGATTAATCAAAAATATCTTAAAAATACAAGTTGTGGATAAAGGTCTCCAATAAATTTTAAAATTAAATATTGATAATAAAGATATTCTTTTATCAACTAATAAGACTGTTGTTGGTTTTGCCACCAAAAAAGCATTAAAAGACCTAAATGTTCCTGAAAAGGACAAACTTATTTTTTGTCGGAATGTCAAACCAAACATCATGCTTGATCAAGGAGTTTCACATATAAGAGCCTAAAATATGAGAAATAATTTCCGCAGAAATTGCAGAAAAAAGTCGTCAACAGTATAGTCAGCTTCTAATAGATACCGAATTTATAAATATATAAAACGCCACCGTTGAGTCGGGGTTTTCCATAAATAAATATATTTTAGTTGAAAATCTGTTGGAGGACTCTATTATCTGCCAAAGACAAGTATATGACGACTCAATTTATCAAATAGGTGATGCATTAAATGTTAATATGAGGGTACGTGTTAAAAAAGCTTACAAAACTTATCAAGATGACCTTGACAACCAAAATCGCCGAAAAGGGAAAGAAAAAGATATTGATCTCGAGAAAAAAAGAGCCGAAAGTGAACTTTATCATTTAGAAAATAAAAAGAAAAAACTAGAAAAGGAAGCTGCATCCATGGAACTGGAAATATCGGAACTGAGACGAAAAATTTAATATACTTATTTTCTATTTTTTCTATAATCCTTTTAAATGTAGTTTTTAATAATGACATGTCGCAAGTATATATTAATTTTTTGTTTGTAAATGCCTTGTATAACTGCATTTTTTACTTAATTTTAAATAAAACAGAATATAATTTTGAAAATGTATACCTCTTCTAGTTAAAGTATCCCTACTGCTCTATTACTATAACATATCCTTTAATGTTTTATATTTCCTGTACAATTACATTTAAGTTTAGTTTCATTAGTTTTGTTGGCTTTTTTATAAGAAATATAAATTCTCAAAATATAACCTGGAATTTCCGTGAAATTGTCAGGGAAAGCCTGGAAAAGTCAGGGAATTTGATAATTCAAAATTGCCAAGAACCTTGTAGTGGAAAGTGAGCAAGGAATACTTACACACTTTATTTTGGGTGCCACTCAGTTAAATTATCACATTTTCACATAGCCATTTAACTGAGAAATTCTGCTCTGAAAATGACTAATAAAAAATAAACACTTGAAATAACTTTCAATCTGTTTACTTTGCCTTTCTGTATTTTTTTCTTAAAGATTTATAATATCATCCATATGATATTTGAATTCAATCTTGGCGATAAGAATCAAATAACAATTTAATTAAAAATTACACTTTACAATCAACTACAACTACAATATGAAACTGCATAAATTCAAATAATTAAAAGAATTGAATACAAAAAAGAAATTTATATTATTAAATTTGGCTGAAGGACTTAAATTTCATAAGGTTATATGAAAATAAAAATTATTAAATGTACACTATACTATACAGACTTAAATGGGAAGAACTGGCTTTTATTTCAAAAAACAGCAGTAAGACTGTAGAGCTGTGTAACTGTCCCAGGACAGCTAGGCGTTGGCACGTGTTCAATCAGACCATGTGGACCGAATAAAAGATTTCCAGAAATACAGGTTATGTTAAATTTTTTCTTCAAAAATAAGAAATGTGAAAGAGAAAGAAAAGGCTTCGTCTATGCAGCCGGAGGGAAGACCCTGTAAATTAACATTTACAGTAATGACTGAGGCCTCGAAAGTAAAAAAGATCGCTTACCTTAGCTTAAGGGAATCAGTAAAATCCAAATACCAAAAAGGTAAGGGAAGCAAAGAGGACTTAATCCATACAAATTAATTGAAAGTGCATTCATGCCGGACAGGCAAATAAAAAAATTAAAACATCTTAGGATATTAACATGCCTGTAAGTCTCTCGACCACGATATCCCCTCGAAAAATAACGTATTTAAAAATGCTCTTGACCTTTGTTTTATCAATTAACCTAAACAGCTGGCTGAATTAGGGAAAAGCCGTATTATACAGAAAAAATCTGCAAATTAAGGAAATCGATAATGGCAATCTATGAAAATCGTGAATCTTACTTGGATAAGCGAAATAATTGGCAACGTTCTAGATAAATGTCACTCGAAAGCCTGATTTATTGATTGGTAGGTATTTTCGATTATTTATCCTGCCCCAGGTTTCTGACTGTTGTATAATGTCGAAAACGAGTGCAAATGAAAATGAATATTTTGATTTCTCACTAGAGAAGCTGGGATATAAATAAATCATAGAATTTTAAAATTAAAATGTCAGGCCTTGTATATTGTTTAGTATTAGTATAAGTAGTCATGTGTGATCTAAGATAATCACGTGTTTTCCAGAAATTGTATGCTGGATCTTAAAAAGCTACGCCATAATAAATAAGACAACGCTGTAGGCATATAACCATAGCTTTCCTTTTCCTGGGCGAATTTTGGCTGCCCCAAGTAGCAGTTTGTATGTGTAACTATTGTAATTCCAGGTTATATCTAGATGTAATAGAATTTTTTTTTTATTTTTAGGGACATCCAAACCCATATAAAACCATTTCGGCGAAAGCAATTGAAGATTCTACTGTTGTTAAGTTGCCAATGACAGCATTTCAAGATGTCTTCCAAGAATACCCCGATATTTTCATTAGAGTCATGCAAGTCATTATGGTCAGGTTACAGAGGGTGACTTTTACCGCGCTCCATCAATATTTGGGGTTGAGTGCTGAACTGGTTAGACAGGTTAGTTTTTTATTGTTTTTCTATATTTAAATCATGCTGTTATCTTAACCAATTATTAAAACTTATAATTAAAGTGTATAACACAGACAGTGGTCGCTTTAATTGAAACAATATGAAATTTTGAAATTTTTAGAAAAGTGAAAATATAGATAATAATTTACTACAAGTTGCCTACATATTCTTAGTACTATTTTACTTTTTGTACAACACTTAGTAAGTAGGTAGTATCGTTAAAGTCGTTATATTTATTCTATTATTAAAATAACTGCTCTTCACACTCTAACGGCTCTTTCGATAATTATATACTGTGTTTCAAGTTACCCATCTAATTACTAACCGTATTCCACGTTACTTGACTTTGATAGTTGTTAATGACTAGAGTCAAGTTACAAAATTAATTTTATTGCTATTGACATTTTATTTAGTTTGAGATTTCCTGTTTGTTGTGACTAACTTTATAATATCGTTTTAGATAATCCTAGTTAAGGTGAGTTTTTTTTAATAAAGCTTTAATTAAGTTTAAATTTAAGGTGCATGAGTATTTTAAATATCAGAACAAGCTTATTTAGGATTGTAATGAAATGTTTATAATTTTGTACAATGTTGTTTCAGTTCAGATTTGCATTTGTTTTATTTTGCTTAGTTGGTCATGTCACAAATATCTTGTAATATTTAGTTCCTTATATAGGCTTGATTAAGGCCATTACATAGCATAAGCATATAAGGATATCAACCAATCACGACAGTATAGCAGAGGCCATGTTGTTTGTGTCATTCTTGTCTGACCTACTAATTTTTATGCTTTGCTGTATGCTTTATTATCTGTTTTTGATCGCCTTTCTTAGCAAGGCTAAATAAAATTTTATTTAAGACAGAAACTTCCCAGATTTTAAATTGTTATAAAAGTCTTTTTTTATTCATGAGGAAAAAAATTAGCCTCAACATTTTTAATGTTTGCACCCATTTATTTTCAAAACTAAATTAAAATATAACGTTTTTATTAGATACAGCAAAACCTCTGTTAGTGACCACCCCTATAAAGAGACCACCTATGTTAAACCGATTTTTGTATTCCCTGTGTTTACAAATGGAATTTCCGTTATTTTATACTCCTCTTTAGCGACCCATCTATTATGGGACCGCGGGCAACCATGATCGGAATTTTTGCTAAAAACACCCTCAGGGACGAGAGGCAAAACTATGCGCAACAATTTCTTAGAAATACTCTGGGTCCCTAGATAGACTACTTTATTGTGGGTAAATCTATACATTTTGCTTGGTATCACGTTTATATATGTGCTTATCGAGTTTTTGTCTAAAAGCGGTTTATGTTGTCGCAGTTTTCTTGTGTGTTGGGACTAACTGAATATTTGAAGATGGAAGGAAAAAGAAAATGCCTTTCTCTAAAGGAAAAATTTGAACTAATCGAGGAAAGTGAAAAAACTGCCTTAAGTGCCAGAAAATTGGCTGAAAAATTTAAAGTGGGGCAAAACTCAAGTGACTATGATACTTCAGAATAAAGCAGAAGTTAGAAATTTATTTTAAGAAGGTGGCAATAGTGAACAAAAACGAAAATTTCCCAAAACCGAAGAGCTGGCAGTAGTTGTTTTTAACAGGTTTTGTCAGGCGCGAAACAAGCATTTACCAATATCCTGGCCTATAATTCAAGCAAAGGCCCTCGAAACTGCGCAATGTCTAGGGCTGGATAATTTCGGGCGTCTAATGGATGACTGGAAAGATTCCGTCGTCGATGTGATATAACTTTCATGAAAATATGTGGTGTATCTGCTGATGTCAATATTGAAGACGTAACTTGGAAAGAGAAGCTTTTGTCCATTTTAAAAGATTATGTCCTAAGGGACGGGTTCAATGGATATGAGACAGATCTGTATTGTCATGTCATATTGTCAACGAAAACGTATGTACTAAAGGATAGCAAAAGTACTGAAAATAAAAATAGCAAAACAACGCTTTTCAATTTTATTCTGTGCAAATATGGAATGTAACAAACAGGAACCGCTCATAATAGGCAAAAGTAAAAATCCTCGATGCTTTAAGGGTGCACACATTGATAAATTACCTCTCCAATGG
Organism: Kuschelorhynchus macadamiae; assembly: GCA_030620095.1. NCBI lineage: Eukaryota > Metazoa > Arthropoda > Insecta > Coleoptera > Curculionidae > Kuschelorhynchus > Kuschelorhynchus macadamiae. The sequence continues at coordinate 517,712 of JAUTXW010004146.1, read as the reverse complement.
GTCTCTAACAAAAAAGCGTGGATGACAGCTGACATCATAACAACATGTCTTCACAGATTTGATACCAAGTTGAAGGAGCAGGATAGAAAAGTGGTATTTTTTCTGTATATATATCTCATCCCAAAATTGCACTGGATAATGTCGAACTTATTTTCTCTTCACCCAAGACTGTTTTATATTACCTTTGGACCAAGGTATTATTCAGAATTTTGAAATGCTCTACAGAAGCTACTTTATTAAGAGGCTCTTAAAATGCATGGACATTAGTTGTCTTGTTCAAGAAATATAAAACAATATTACCATAACAAATGCCTTGATATGGGTTTCAGTAGGCCTGACGCAACTTGTCTCCAATGACAATAAAGAAGTGCTTTATGGAAGCTGGATTTCTGTGTAATACTGATAATGAAGACTGTGAAGAAGAAGATAATATCCCGCTCGCACAACTCTGTTTTCTGCCATTAAGGACACATTTGATAACTTGCATCTATTGATAGCGATTTACCAACAGATAGTGCAGAATTGACTAATAGAGACTCTATCGAAGAGATTCAAGAAACGAATTAAACTAAGTCCGACTCTGAAATTGAGGACGAGGAGTCTCAAATTGTTCTGGTGAAAAATATATTAAGCCTATCTGAAGCCTGCGCAAGTTTGAGAGATTTTTTTTTTATAATATAAAACATCTTGACATGTCTATAAATATCTCTCAGTTATTATTAAAATGTGAATATGAATTTTATGAAAAGAAACTAAACAATATGAAAAATCATTAATTTCTGATTATTTTAAAAATAGTTTGTACATACATTATGTAAATGTAGAGATGTATAATAATTATGTAGGTGCAGAATATAGATATTTTAAATTTTCTTCTACCACATATAATTAGTTATGAGACATTTAAAAAACATTATACATATATTGATCAATAAATAAACAAAGTTAAAATGCAAAGTAGGTGTTATTATTCTTTCTTAACTGACCACCCCTGTTTGCAGGTGGATTTCCCGAAGGTGGTCGTTATTGAGAGGTTTTACTGTATATTGATATAAAACAAATTGTTCTGGTAATTATATTTAAACAAAATATCAGAGTTGGCTTCATAGACGACAACCGTTTATACTATTTTTCTGGCAAATAGTAAGAAAAATTAACTGATTAAACTGCTTTCATTTAAGATAATATCTGGTGGTAATTTAAACTAACAAGAGAAAGACTGCGTAATGTTTTGTCATATTAGTCAAAGAGATCAATCACCAGGACCTTTAATATTTACAATAAATATATCGTTCGTTCTTCAAACTTTAGACAAAGTAAATTAAACATATTTGAAACATATTTTACATCAACAAAGCTTAGTATAAGTCTTTACACTTTTGTTTTATGACTTTTATAAGATATAAGATGTTTTTTTTTAAATTTTTTGTAATTTTGTGCTCACTGTTACGCATATAATATTCAACTTAAGTAATAAGTTAGTATGTGTATCGAAATTTAAATTTGATTTAGTACAACTGGTATGATTATTACAGAGTTCCAAGCAAAAAGGTCCATCGTTTTCCTCACCATTAAAAAGGAAGCGAGATGACCCATATAGGGATCCATCGGCTATACATTCTGCAGCTAGGGAGTCTGCTCTTCCTTATACTCCAAGGGAAGGGCAATTAGGTACGTAAAATTTTGTGTAACATATTTTGGGTAATACAGTATAAAATCAGAATAAACAAAATTCATGATGTAATTAAATAAAAGTATAATAAACATATCATCAATATGTCGTAATTAAACGACACAATATTTGCAATATTTTGGATATGAAAGGGATAAATGTATACGTGCATGTATAAACCTGATCTTGTCGTGGTATAGTGTGATCATTTCAGCTTGTCCGTGTAAAATGATCATGGTTGTAATGGGCTATAACTATTTTGTTTTTCAAGATATCAAAATGATCCACGAAAAAAAAAACAAATTCTATGGCTAGTTACCAAGTTTGTGTAATATTAGAAAAAATGTAAAAACTGTCAATTTTTAAAGATATAAATATAACTTGTATTTTCTTAAATGAGATATCCTGTAAGTTTTACTTTCAGTAGATGGGTATCTTTTTCCTGAATCTGAATATACCGGGTGTGATACTTTTTTCTTTAAAAATAAATGAGAAGATGAATCAAATTGCGCCATAAGACCAATGTGTATGATAAAGATTCTCTTTTTCTCTTCAGCACATTTGTCTTATCACGAAGTTCTTCAGTTCTCGTTTATTTTTAAAGATAAAGGTATCATACACAGTATATTTACATTCAGGAAAAAAGATACTTATCTACTGCAAGTAAAATAGACAGGATATCTCATTTAAGAAAAAAACAAGTTACATTTATATATTCGGAAATTAACACATTTTGATTTTTTTCTAATGTTACAAAATACTTGGTAACTAGCCGTAGAACTAGTTTTTTGAATCATTTTGATATCTTAAAATTACAAGTTAAAATGACCACTCTGTATGTGTTGAGAACATAATGTTTAAGCGAATCGAAATATCTGCATTCTGTATGCTAGTTAATGATATGAATAGATATGTTACTTGTTTCAGTGTCTGTTGATCCGAATGGAACATATGCATTAGGTAATTCCAATTCCCATGGACACAGGCGAACCAGATCTAGTTTTGACTCAAAAGCTATATCACCAGGGTATAACAATACTCCCGATATGGTAGCCGACGTTGAAGGAAACAAATATGAGGTAAAGAATTTTTTATTACTAAATACGATTTTGATATTGAAGTTTGTTGTTTTTGTAGGAATTAATGTATTTTTATATATAAAATTTTCTTTAGCAAATTTTATTTCTAAAGGGTTTTCTAATAAGAAAGATTTTATTTTAAAGCACATTCCAATAAATTATGTTTTAAAAAATATATAATTTAAGTATTCACCTTTACTTCGTGTACAGGAGCGAACTCTATGAACCCAATTTCCGATGACTTTATGCAGTATGTCGGGCCTAATGTGCGTTTGATGTTTATCTTAATGCATCAAGGGTTTCTGGTGTGTTTGCATAGACACCGGTATTAAATAACCCTGAAAAAGTAATCTAAAAGAGTTAAATCAACTTCTTGAAGCCAATCAATAGTTACATCTTTTGAAATTATGGTTAAGTCAAACTTTTCTTTCAATACTCCAATAGTGGCATAAGCAGTGTGACATGTGGCACCGATTTCTTGGAACCACGTGTCATTTATTAAATCAATTTCATCTAATTCTCAAACGCCTTTTATATGTATATGGTATATGGGAATTCAGATCCGAACAATTCTAATTCAGAAGTGATTTTAGCGTATTACTTATGTAGCGCGCAATCGTAATCAGATAGCGAGCATTTTAAACGTATTATTAATAAAATTTACTTCCGCTCAGGATCGAGGCGAGGTTCTTGAGCGCCAATTCTAGACAGACAGCCGTTGGCGGTACGTTTCCTGCATTAATGCTATAGTGATATGAAGTTAAACCTTCATCTAACTAGTCCTCAGAAACAGAACCGTTGTATCATTTATGTGCAATTAAATATGATCAACAGCCTGAATACTATGTTTACCTAATTTTAGGTTCAAGATACAACAAGAAAAAGACACTCAGTACCCGAGGATGCAACTGAAGAAGACTTAATACGAATCGCCAAGGAAGTTTTCATCACAGAGTTAGGTTTAACAGGGGATGATGAAGGTATTGATTTGAATTTGGAAATTCGAGAAGTATCTGCTGGTACATATTTGATGAAAGAAGATTCACATAAGGTAAATAATTTGCATAAATATAAATAGTATATATTTTATTTCTAAAATGGACTTGAATGCCTTTTTAGGACGTGGCTCTAGTGTATGTGTTGTCTGGAGCGTTAGTCGTATCCCAAAGAGTACCCGATGGGCAAGAAGAAATTCATATGTATACTTCTTATCCAGGAGAGATAGTTGGTGGACTTGCAGTTTTAACTGGGGAGCCTAGTTTTTTTACTATTAGAGCAAAACATTTAACTAGAATAGCATCACTATCAAAGAACACATTTTATAGGTGAGCAGCTTTTTTTTTGTTTAAATTCAACTATTTATTTATTTACAAACATTTAAATAATAACAATTTAAAATATAAGATATAAAGATGGCTTTACCAACTTAAGCCTGCATGAGCTTCAACTAACTTCTTTTGAGGCCCAAGCCTTTCAAACTAATTTCAACTTTAATTAAAGTCGACATTAGTTTTAAGAACCTCAATATAAATTACAGAGTATGTCTGCTATTTGAGACAACTAAATAAAACAAATTTACATATTATTTTGTTGATTGTTTGTAACATATTTTTGCAATAGCCTAAACCAAAATCCAATACTCTACACAATTTCAAGAATTGGAGTCTGTAAGTTATTTGATGGTATTTCAAACTTATGCACTTATTTACCTATTTCAAGGAGAAATTTCATAAGTTACCCATGCCCATATATCAATATATATTCACTGACAACCAGTTGTATAGGATTTTTTATAAATTAACGTCAGTATTTTTATAGAAGTTTTCAAATACACACGCTATTTCGTTTTTCTGCAATCAACATCCACCTTAGTTTCTTAAATGTAACACCCTGTATATTAGATGTCCGTCAAATGGTTTGCATCTTTCTGATTATAAATATACCAGGTTGATACCTTGATATCTTCTAAGATGAGATGTTTGAAAAAATCTCCACAATAAGAGGTAATGTGTTAGAAAGGAACCGAACACGTTTTACTACATAATGGAGTTAAGGGGAATACATTGCAGCTTGTGGCATGGTATTTCTCAAATTTATCGGGTACTTTTTAAAGAAAAAGTAGGAAGACCCACATTTGATGGACATAATATGCAAGGAGTTAAATTTAAGAAACCAAAGTTGATGTTGCTCTAAGAAACACGAAACCTCTTGTATCTGCAAACTACGATCATTAATGGAGAGGGGGGTGGTGCATTTATGATCAAAAATCCTATACAATCTGTCTACCAAATACTAGTAGTCAGTATTAATAATTGTTATTTTCGGCACTAGCAATTTATAGTACTTATCAAAATCATCAGTAACAATACCTACATTACATCTTCAAATATGATAACGCTCTTTTGAAATAAACTATACCATAAAGTATACAAACCCGATAATCTGCTACAGCAAATCAACCAAAATAACTGTAATAACTTTTTAAATCTTATTCACTGCTGAAATTATTTACAGAATCTATAAATAGTACTATGTTTTATTACCAATTTCTAATTATCCGTTTTTCTTTTAGTATTATGAAAGAAAGGCCAAAAGTAGTTCTTTATATTGCGAATATGGTAGTTAAGAGGTTATCACCTTTTGTGAGACAAGTAGATTTCGCCTTGGATTGGTTATTTTTGGAGTCTGGTACGTAAAAGTCTGTCAATTTGTATTTTTTTAAAAGTAAAGTGTTAACTGGACGCCATAAAAACTAAGGTACGAGTGCTCAATTTGCTTTGCCCTAGGTCGAACTGGTTGGATTGCACAGCCTCTCCAAATTAAAAATTGTGTATTTTCAAATGTGTCTCGAAAAAAATTGAAAATAGGTATAAGGTATATTATATCAAGTTGGCCTATAATTTGGCATTGAATCCAAACATTTTATAAAATACTGGGTTTTACATTTATATTAACGCTTTTTTGATTAATTTTATGGAATATTTTTTCGATAGTCAAGGGTTTTTTAATTAAACATTTCAAAATATAGTCGAATGCGGTCTGATCGTGCGGGTCCAAAGGTCACCAAGATTATGAATCAAATCAGAAAACAGTGAATACCAAAATGTTGAGTGATTCTTTTATCGAGCTATTAAATCTCGATGGGCTATTTACAAATATACAGGGAGAAAGAAAATAGTTTTTTTTATTATATTATGCAATATTATTAATATAGCCACTTAATATTATTTTATATATTAAATGTCGAGCGACTAAATAAGAAACTTCGCTAAATATGTATTTGGTTAAAATTTTTTGGTTAGCAAAAACAAAAATACACAAAATGACCAGCGCTTTAAAAAAGTCGAAAGGCGGTTCGAATCAGTGGAACAATCAGGATATGTTCTGTTTATACAGCCACTTAATGAGATTTTTTTATCAATCACCAAAAATTATGAGCCCCGCTTGACCTAAAAATTTAACCACTTATACAGTGTCATTTATTTAAATGCGGGCCACCCCTGTGCAAAGAAAACTTGTTTTTCTGTATTGTGATAACAAAAAAAAATTATTTTGCAAAAATATACACTTTTGTTAAAAACACAAGATAATTATTTACTACTTCTCTCGTGAGATTTTTTTCAGATCTTTACGTTTAAGGGTCCCTAGATGCCGGAAAACATGTCTTCTCAATTCCGTCTGTCTGTAGGTATGTCTGTCCGTCAGTCTGTCTGTTCGCGGCATAGCTAAAAAACTACTTATCCGATTTCTTCAAATTTCAGTCTAAAATTAAAGGCCATGCATGCGAAAAATACAGGCATATATATATATATATATATGTATATTTATAAATTTTTAAATTAAAATTCACTGGCTAATATCCAGGAGCCAGTGGCAAAAGCTCTGAGAATCGGTATAAGGAATGTACAGAAACTTGTGCATGAAAAAAAAACATAATTTACTTCCGAAGAAGATTAAGAAATGTACACAAAAAAATCCAAAGGCAAAAGACTTAAGTTACAATGCAAAAATGGATATTCATAATGCAATTTATGATTTATACACGTCAAAGACTAATATAATCCTTCAAAAACTTTTTAATATTATAGACTAAAAAATATCAACACTTAAAAAGTCATCATCTTCTGAGTCGTCCTCAAATGGCGCAATGATCATTGGTGCTATTTCGACATCTAGAACTCGTTCTCGATTCCACCAATCCCATATTAATTTCTCCGTATGTTCCACAGATTTCTTCCAGTACTCCGGCGTAAAATAATTTAATGAATCTTGCCAAACAATTTGCACTTCATCTGATGTAAGACGATCGTTCACGTGTTTTTCGTAATATGATTTTGCCCCAGCCCATATTAATTCTATTACCTTAAACTATCAATGGTATAGCGGCAGTCATAAAACCTCATGTCCATTTTCCCGTAATATTTCATCTACGGCATATATTGTTGGTTTTTTTTATAGATTTTGCCATAAAAGAAGTTCTAGTTTCAGCATATTGGGTAAAGGATTTTGTTTTTGTTTTATTAGCCAGTCATAAATATCACTTCCAGGATGAAGTAGGTTGTTTATTTAAGATTCTTGAATGATAAGATGCATTGTCCATAATGATTAAAGATGGAGCATCTAAATTTGGAGTCAGTTGTTCTTTTAACCACTTTTCAAACAGTTCATAGTTCATATTATCATGGTAGTCCATACTTTTGGATGTTGAAGAAAACAGTAAACTTGCACCTGAGAGAAGTCCTGTTGAAGAACCTGCATGCAAAATGATGAACCGTTTTCCCGTCCCACATCCCTTTTTTCTCTTGACACTTTTTACAGACTCGCCCTGCCAAGATTTCGAACCACTTCCATTAGAAAATATCCAAGTCTCGTCTAAAAATACCACTTTTCCAAATTTTGAATTAACATTTTCCGTGTATTTCTTTAAAAACTGGATACGCTGACTTGCTATATGTGGGTGTTAACTCGCATAAAAATCTTTAATTACAGTCTTTTTATATCGAAAACCCAACATTTTTATTAATTTTGACAACGATTTTAGTCCAATTTCCAATATGCCTCGATTTTTTAAAGCTTCTTTTAAAACTTGAAGGGTTATATTAGTTTTTGACGTATATAAATCGTAAATTGCATTACGAACATCAATTTTTACATTGTCACTTAAGTCTTCTGTCTTTGGCTTTTTTCGTGTACATTTCTTAATCTTCTTCGGTAGTAAATTATGCTTTTTTTCATGCACAATTTTGTGCACAGTCCTTATACCGATTTCCAGAGCTTTTGCTATTGTCTCCTGGATATTGGCCGATGAAATTTCATTTTCGTAATATTTTATTAGATTTAATACCATTTTCTTCGCTTGTGGATGCAAAAAAACCCGAAAATTGTTTTCTATTACGCATTTTGTCACTGACTTGTCAATCTGACTTTGAAGTGACATCGCTCAAAGATTTTTGCAACTGCTGGTATTTATATATATATATATATATATATATATATATATATACTTTTTTTTCATATGAAAATATCATAGGTCTATTTAATTCATCTTCCGGATTTTATGCGGAGGATATAATTACACGTAATACAAGAAAAACAAACTTAAAAAGTTTGTCGTTGATAAATCGTATGACCCGCCCGATAACACTGCTTTTGACTATACTACTAAAATTTCCACAAGTTGCGTTTTTAAAGTTTTTGATTGCCTCTACGAATAACGGAGATATAAGGCTCGTTCAAAAATATCAGGGTCACCCTGTTTATACTTTACTGACTACCATAATTCTTAATATAATAATTATATGTAATATATAACCAATATTGTGAGTGGGGATAAGAATAATTTTGATCAAAAAGTGAAGCATCTATAAAATATGTTCCCGGAAATTTCCAGTTTGCACAGGCGCAAACCGTGTTGTCAAAAGTTATTTTTTTCCACAAATAAATATAGAGAACTGTTACAAATTATGGTTTTAGGAGATAGGTATTTATTATTCAGTCAACTTCAACCATTCTAAACAAATATGCAGTATTCGGCAATCATGTAACAATCTGAGTGATATGGCTGTGCTTGTATTTCCATTTTAAGGTGATTTTGAGGACCCTACCTACAATTGTGAAGATATATTTATACACAAATAGTAATTCTGAGAATTATACAAAATTTCCGCCACCAAAATTTATTTCCTGTATTATCTGCAATGCCAGGAATGAGAAACCATTTTTAAAATTCATGGATACAAAACTTACTTCCTACCAACTGAGTATTCGATGACTATACATAAAATAAATAAGAATAAAAGGTATTTTCAAAAATATATATCACAAATTCCTAAATAACACTGTTATTTCTACTTTATTTACAGTTTTCAGTCCATAAATGAAACAGACGTTAGAACATACATAAAGAATGAACCTACGAATTTTTAAATTCGTAGAACACAGTCCTTAAAATTTTCAGCTTTAGCTTCCGCAGTTTCTGCGTAAAATTGAGTCCATAATCTTTGATGGCACATGTTCATGTATCAGACAGATTCACTAAATAGTTCTACCGAAGTTTAGAATCAAAATCAAATAATAAAATGGTTTCATTTTTAAAATAATATGAAATAGCAAAAAATGCATTACATTTCTTCGATAATTGTCGATTGCAAAATAATTTAACAAGTATGTAAATGTTATTTATGTTTTTGCGCATGCGCTGTTCGATACTATCTGACTATTTTGTAAAATGGCTTCACTATTTTTCTATGGCGTTTATGAAAAACAAGCTAAATTCCCTCTCATAACTATAGAGACTTAACCTGCATGAAGAGTTTCAGCATTTGTAAATGCATTGTATTACCTTGGTTTTCACGACATATGTGACAGCGCACCAATGACACCTGTCCTAATAAGGGCTTGACTGATCAAAGTATGCTCATGTATGCCACTACTATAAGTGGCTGTTAAAATGATAGACTTTCATATTTCAGAGACTTTTTGGCTCCGGCCTCTCCGACTATAGTGTGAGGGTTCCATTTACTACTACTACTTTTAGACCATTTATCCTTAATGTATCTCAAAAGTGAATCTGGAAGGTTAAGATGTCATCGATACGTTTCCATTTTTTAATCATTGACTTTTTGGATTTGGGTTCAATCATTTGTATTTTATTTGTTTTACTTTTAAGGCCCATTGGGAACATTGACGCGACGTCAATTTATCATGTTTGAAGAGAATTATTATGAATGTTCTCAGTTTGATTATTGAGTGTAATTTAAAAGTGTTTTGGGGTTTAAGTTTTATTGTTTTTGATTAGTCATTAAGGAACTGGGCGTTAAAGGTTTTAAATAGGTATATAATCTATTTAAAACCTTTAACGTTGAAATATACCCAAATATAAATGACTACTAAAAATATTTACAAAGAAGCTCTCAAAGATATAATTTGAAAATATCCAAACCATCAAACCTTGAGGGGTACCACTATTAATTTTGTAGTGTTCAGGTGTAATTTTGATACTATAGTTGTCATCGAATGTCGACAGGGTCTCACTCGTATCTAATTAATATTCTAATATATAGAACCAACATTTGGTTCTATCTAAAAAAGTAACTAAATCTGTGACCATAGGCATAAAACCGTGTGTTTAGGTTCTTAACGACACACAAAAACTGATTCAGTATGGTTATTTTAGTGGTGTCTTGTAAACATTTATGTATAAGACTATTTACATGTATTGCCACCCTAATATAACGTTGATGATTACAGGTAGGGCAGTGTATAGACAGGATGATGATAGTGATTCAACCTATATAGTTCTGTCTGGTCGATTGCGTTCAGTTATAACGGACAAAAATGGCAAAAAAGAGCTTGTAGGGGAATATGGAAAGGGAGATTTAATTGGAGTGGTAAGTATGTGTGGTGGTATTTTACTAAATTGTCGAAATATTATATCAAAAGGAATGTGAACGTTTTCCTCTGTGTTGTTCCTTTACTAGACCTGCGGTTAAGTATTAAAATGTTCTTTGTTTTCAGGTGGAAATGGTTACCCAGACAAAAAGAAGTACAACTGTAATAGCTGTAAGAGATTCCGAATTGGCCAAATTACCTGAAGGATTATTTAACGTAATTAAACTTAGGTTCCCTATTGTAGTTACAAGACTGATTAATTTATTGGGTCATAGGATACTAGGTAAGAATTAGTTCTGGCCGTTCCATTAAATACTATGTTTTGGTTGGTCCAAAAAGCACATTTTATCAGTGATTTTTGCAGGTTCCTGGAAAAAACCGGCTATCACCGGTCATAGCCGAAGCTCAACAGTAGATAGTAGACCTTCGCAAATTAATTTCTCCACGGTGGCTATCGTAGCAGCCTCCGACGATGTTCCTTTAACTGCATTTACCTACGAATTATACCATTGTCTAACGGCCATTGGTAAGTAATTTATCCTTTTGTTTGGCATTCCACTGTCTTTGATTACGAATAACCTCGCTATTTTTAATATTAAAAATAATTATACAAATTCAAAGTATATTTTAGTATTCAAAAAAAGTTTCCACTGAAATTTAAAAACTTACAATTTAAAGACTTTAAAAATACATTTACATGCAGAAACATTCAGTCCAATTAAATAAAATATTATTTTGTTGTCCTGGTTAAATTAATAGAGAAACGCAAATACAAAATATTTGACATCCGATCAGTATGCTAAACTTATTGTAACATTTATGTTGGAGAATTGTGAGATAAATTTGTATGTAAACGTAAATTTTGGTTAGTTCGAGTATTATATTGTAGTATATTAGCATTTTTATGTATTTAAACAGTTATCAAATTTGTACATAATGTCCTGAAAAATGTATATTGATGATAAAGTTAGTGTTTAATTTTTTTTATATATGCTCTAAAGCAGAGGTTCTTGAACCTTTTGTCTCACTACCACTCATGTGTAGCCCGGAGCAGTCGCGTACCTCCAAGGTATGAATTAAACATTTCGTTAGTATACAGACGGCGCCTATTTCTCAGAAAACGTATATATCAGGTTGCCTACCACTTTGAGAATCTCTTCGTACCTCCAGTGGTACCATAGATTGATCACCCCTGCAGCACCCGAGTAGTATATTAACGATGATAAAATAAAAGACCATAATACAATTCCAGTATACGAACAGAGGCAGTATTTACAAAACCTCTTAAAGTATAACAAGATATCCACAATTTTCTGCCATGAGTTTTTGATCTATATGAAGCCAAGAAGTTTAAAGGATTTGGTAATTAGGTGCTACATTTTTCAGAAGAAATTTTTTTAGCTTTAGGATAGATTTTTAATAGGCAGTTTGACAGAAATTCATTCGAAGTTTCAGTACCATTTTCAGACAAATTTTGCGAGTCCTCTTGCTTAGTCGACATGTTTGTATCGTCACCATATACGTTTCTGAGATCCGGTATAGAACAGAATGACTTGTCATTGTTAAAAGTAATAAAAAATAATTATATCTATATTGAACAAAATGCCTGACTCAGATCATAAAAACGTCCAAATGAGTGTTCTTTAAGGGCACTCTAAATAAGTATCAGTGGTAGTTATTGTGGATCTCCTTCTTGGAAACCTATGATGAACTGGTTAATAAAATGTTTTCGTTTTTTAATGTAACTATGTTTTTGTATTGCAGGTCCTACATTAAGACTGACTTCAGATGTTATTAAGAAGACTTTAGGGGCAACTATAATGGATCCAAATAATGAATATAGACTCTCTTCGTGGTTAGCTCAACAAGAAGACCAACATAAGATATCTCTGTATCAATGTGACTTAACTGTATCTGCTTGGACACAAAGATGTTTTAGACAGGCAGATTGTATATTAATTGTAGGTTTAGGTGAAAATCATCCTTCATTAGGTAAGTCATTTTGTAATTACATAAATAATATTATATACAGGGTGGTTCATAAATAAGTACCGACAAATTTAAGATTGACTTTTAGAGTCAATAATATGAAATCAGGTTTAAATAAACACAGGTTTGTGTTTTTGGTTCTCCATATATAGAATGCTAAAAAACACATTTTCAATAGTTTCTATTGATTTTGCTTTTAACGTGTTGGTCGGGAACACTGACTCGATCTTCCATTCGTTTTCTCGAGAGCACTTTAAAATTGCTCCAGATTCATCTTGTTGCGTCACATACTCTCTTTAGAATCAACAAATGGCGAGCAATGGAATATGTAATTTCGCAGGGTCAGTTCTTTTTTTTGATATTCGATGTTTTATTCTGGGCTAGACTTGTAGAGTTATAAAAATTATTTCATAACAAAATACCAAATATTTATTAGATATAAGTAAGACATGTATACCTTAGTACATTGTAAAATACTTAAATAAAGGACTAAAAAAAAGAATCTCACGACTCAATAACATCGGCATAAAATTTACCACTTTCCGTAGCTTAGTGCATATTTTTTTAAACTTCCGGATTATTACATGTGTTATTTCTTCATCGCCAAACGAGGACATTTTTAAAACACCCAAAACACATTTTTGAAATTCGTCAGTTTTTGTTGACACATTTAACAGTACTTCTATTCGATTTGTGCGCTAAACTCGGAGCATGCGAGAGTAATTTTGGACCACTCGGAGAACAAAACTTATTTTCAAAGGAGCCCACTTTCGGAGCAATCTGAGTCAAATGGAACGTTGCAGATGGGTGCTCTGAGAGCACCTGAATGGCAGATGCTATAAAATTATCTTGTTACGAGGGGATTATCAGGTTATATGCCGATTTGATTATTGTTTTTATTTTATTAGTTTTTTAGTTCTTATTTGATCGTCCTTTATTAGTTATTTATTATAGGATTATTATTAAGAGTTGGTTTTGTGTCTAGCTATCTAAAGCTTTAAAAGTTGAAATATAATTTCTCCTAAATTGATTGTTAAAGAAACTTGATGAACTTTTATTTCTGTTTTGCGTAGTTGGCTATGTTCGTTAGTTGCGCATCAAATTTAAATGCATATTTATTTATTAATCACCCTGTATAAAAATAACTAAACCTTTAATACTGATGTTGTTGTTATCTCAATTTTTAAACTTGCCGAATTCATAATTTTAATTATCTGCTGATGTAAGCTAACAGATGTCCGATAAGTGTGCTTTCAACTATTCATATTCAGTATTATACTACATTTATACTTCACATTCAGACGCACATAAATAATCGAAAGTGAGAGTGCAATATGCATTAAGATATTGCTTGAATAAACGGTCAGATATCGACGACCGTTATTTCAACACCTATTACTCGCGCAGTGACGATTGTTTTTCTGGCGTGAATTTGAAATATGAATGAAGTGTGGTTTCCAAAAGTCTTTATTTTATAATAATGGTCTAATAGAAATGTACTGTTTTAGGTAAAGTAGAAAAGGAACTGGAACGACTGGCGATACGAACGCAAAAAGAACTAGTCTTATTACATAAGGAGGGAGGAAAACCAAAAAATACTATAGGTTGGCTCAACATTAGATCTTGGGTATCATCTCACCATCATATTGTATGCCCTAATAGAGTTTTCGCAAGGAAAAGTCAATATAGAATAGTAAGTATATGTTTAAAGAGTTTGTTGTCAGATATATGTAACAACTAACATAATTAATTAATTATTTTAATGAAAACATTTAAATAAACAGTATAAATTTATTGGTACATTATGTTTACGTTTCCACAATTCAATAAAAAATAAATGACTTCTTGTTTTCAGGTTGGTAAGAATGGTAAGAAATTTCAGGGAATTTTCAATTTTAGTTGATATTTTTTTATACTGAGATTTGGCTTGCAAATTGTAATCAGCATCAATGATAAATATTACATTTTTCTAAAAAATTCCAGTCTGTTTTTAATCTATAGTGGAAACACAAATCAAACATTACTAAATATACCGATTATAGTTTATGACATACAAATATGTTGTCACAAATTTGACAGGAAATCTCTCAAGGGAAGCGTACTTTTTAACATAGTGGGCTTGTTTGTGATCTGTCGCTTTACTACAGATACTGTCATCAAACTCGCTTTTTTCTTGGATCAGATAGAAAATCACGTTTCCGTGCCTCAAACAGTTCGATAGATATTTGAGTACAATTGTTATTTGACTTATTTATTTTACTGTCTTTTGGAATATATGCAAGACATAATTTTTATCTAACATTGTCAGTTTTTTATTTTGTTTAAAAACAAATGAAATTATTAGGCTGCAAAGAGCGATTGAACTCCGAATCATTCACATTTTGCCAGTAGTGTGATTTAGATCTATAGACAGTCGAACCAAGGTCAATCGGGCAGGTGGGAAACGGTGGCTCTCCACCTGCTGGATTGACTCTGGTAAAAAAAACAAAGTGATCCTTTTATGGGTCTTTTATTTTAAATTTGTTGTATTTTTTATTCAAATTGTAATCGGTCTTTGATAGCACGTCGAAGTTTAATTACGTTGCCTTTTAGATTTAATTTTTTTTGCCAAAAATGTATTCTTCTTTTAGAACGAACTCTACTCAAAAGTCTGTGCAACGGACCCAAACATTCACTCCGATTTTTCAAGATTAGGGCGATGGTTGACAGGAAAGTCTGTTGGTCTGGTGTTAGGTGGCGGAGGTGCCAGAGGTTCCTCCCATATTGGAATGATTAAGGCTATACAGGTAAGAAGCAGTTTATAGTGAACGCGCAGATTTTACGCACAGTTATCGCCATAGTTTGTCTTGTTCGATAATGCTTTTTTTTAAATTTATAGTTTAATGTATAAAACGTGAAAGTGCGCCACTCTAATCTTTGCTACGTTAAGCAGTGTCATGGTTAGTACACATGTTTTGACATTGCTTACGCACTGTTTTACTAGGGTTCGTCTTGGCCTGGAAATCCTGGAATAGCTATGGAATTTGCTAATCTTTAGCAAAATATTGAAAAATAAAGTATTAATCTGGAAAAACTTCCTTCATATTTATTTTTCACTTATCGTTTCTTACCTAAAATCGTCAAAAATATCGAATTTATTTCCATCCGTGCATCAACCTGACAACCGTCGTGTCTTACGAGCCTGCGCCGATTCGAGATTAGTCGTGACCCTTGGGTATAGTTGCATTTTATTTGCTCGCATATACAATTATTTAACAGCATTTAATTGACTTTTTGTCTTTTTCCTGTAAACGCCATTTAAAGAGACATACAAAAATGGTTTCATTTAATTTTTGAATAAACCACCGAAAAATAATATGATTTAAAAGAAAAAGAAATGGCAAGGTGACCCATTCCTTTGACAATACAATATTTGAAAAAAAAATCAAGATTGAATTTTGTTTTATGTTCTAACTGTAATTTTTTTTTGCTGAATTAAAGTATTTAGGAAAAATGTTCATTTTGTAGGATAGAAGCTAAAGTAGCCAATTTTTAATTCTTTTTGGCACTTTCTGAACTTTGGAGTAATCTTTGTGTGGTGTTGCCTCACGGTCAGCGATTTCATTTTATTATACAATGTGGGTGTGTGCCCATGAGCTCAAAACTTCATCATTCCCAAAAATTAAATTAAATTGCTGAAAAAACATTCCTAATATTGATTTATTCTTGAAATGTGAGTGATGGGAATTTTTTATTCGTCTTCGGCACTTGAAGAGAATTTTCACTTTCAGTTTGTCATTTTTTAGTCCTGACAAAATAGGATTTTTAGAGTTTATATCCAACGTTTCGTTTCTATAAATTTCCCTATAGAACTTATATTCTTTTTGGTTTAAAGATTCGTATTTATTGTTACATTTTTTGAGACATTTCATGCTTCCAAAACCAATGATGTATCATACTTACTGGCTGTTGAGGACATCCGAAGATGTTATTTTCCAGCGAAGGATGGTCGCAGTGTAAACATAAAATGTATGTTTATTTATTGTTTAAGCCAGGAAAAAGTTTAAGAAATTTGCTAAATTTCTGTTATTCGCAGAATATTTGTGGGTCCTCGGTTAAAATTTTAAAAATGACAATGTTGGATACTAAAACGCGAAAGGTTTTTTTTCAACTTATCGTTCTTACTCACCACTCTTCGCGTTCCAATACGATAACGCTATTGACAGGGTGCCATATAAATCATGCATTCAAGTTTAGAACAATTCTTCAGATAGTTTTTTTCGTTTAAAATCCAAAATCTAGATTATAACAGATATATCCTGAATAAACTGGAAAAGTCATGGAAATTTGCATCGTTATGAAAGTCCGTTGTGCAAATCTGTACTGGTCAGCAAATTTAACAGCGAACGAACGTGAGAGTAGATTAAATTTTGTGTTAATAATTATATTAAAAGTTTTAACCATTTTGAAATATTTGCTTTTTTTATTCAATATAATTTTTAAAAGCTTCTACGAAATAAATTATAGAGCTGATGATTTAAATATCTTATCTCCTTTAGCGTGTGCAACGTTTTTTAAAAGAAGTTCCATATAAATTCTATTAAAGTGTCCCACCATCTTTTAAAACCTTCATTAGTTATTTTTATTATTATTAATTATAATTAGATTTTTTGAAATACTTAATTAATTGGCTTTCTCATCAATGTTTATTGTAGGAAGCGGGAATTCCTATTGATATGGTAGGAGGGGTATCAATAGGAGCCTTCATGGGAGCTTTATGGTGTCAAGAGCGTAATATTACAACTGTTACCCAGAAAGCAAGAGAATGGGCAAAGGTAAGCAAATATTTTGTATGCTTCTTATTTCAAAAATAGCATAAACTAACCTAATTCCAAACAAGACACAACTACGTAAAACGCATCTGAAATTATATCATCTGTATATTTAAAAAGTTATTTATAGAGTTTTTCAATATATTAAGCTTTTAAGGCAAATGTATAGAATTCAGTTGAAAAAGCGGTGAAACTTACGGAACCAACTGTATATTGTTTTTTTTTGTAAGAAATTCTTTAAAAAATTAAAAATATTTTATTGAGATTGTTGATTCTGATTTTGGGTGTTATTACTTATGGTAATGTTCTAATTGTTTATAACCCACGCAACAAGTGAATTTACGTGCTGTTTTTTTTTTAAATTGATGCTAAAAACTTTAACTTTTTATTCAATGTTTGTAAACTTTTTTCCCAAAACGGAAATTTTATTGCTTTAAACTCTCGGCGGTTGGTTTTTAAAAGTTTTCATGACTACCTTACACAGGGTGATTAAGGAGCAAAATTTGAACCTACTCCAAACGTTAAAAGAGAAGATTCGATTGTTTTGTCCATATAAACCTGATTCTTCGACCACTATTTTGTGACGTTTTTGCAGTTCTACTTACAAGTTATTTATTAAAATATATATCGCGGGTTTGTGAGAAGTAGTGCATTATTGCCGATTAATTGAGGTTTTAAACGTGTCAATAATGAACAGTGGCAAATTTGACAACAATCAAAGATACCCCAAAGTGTCGAAAGACAAGTTTTAATAAGTGTTTTGACCATCTAAATCTAATTCTTGGCTCATTGTGTCCGGTTGTTTTTGCAGTAAGTTGCTTATTGAAAGGTTTATAGGGGTCTGCCAAAAGTAGGGCATTATTACCGAATTTCCTTTTAAAAATACGATTTTTTGTCAATGTTATTCAAAATTTTAGAAAACGTGGTGATATGCTAAATTGACATCTTTCTTAGAAAGGAATATCATCCTTTCGATCGTTTGTATGGCTTTCGCAAATCCAGAGATATAGAGTAACAGAAATAGTATACAGATGTAATGTACCATATCATCTATGGATTTGTGTAAGGCATTCGATTCTGTTGATCACACCCTTTTACTTAGAAGATTTTTAGATATTGAAATTCGGGGCAGAATTTATTGTTGGTACAAAAATTATTTAAGAAATTGGAAACAGTTTGTTCAAATGGAAAATAAGATGAAGCCCCAAAAGACAGTTAGTTATGGAGTTCCTCAATGTTCTGTTTTAGGGCATATATTTTTTCTTATTTGTATCAACTCTATATCCAAATTAAAATTAAATAGAAACATAACGGTATTTGCTGATACGACTATTAAATATTTTACTAATTCTGTTATGGAAAATAATCTAGTATTGAAAATGACATAAAAGTTATTTAATTGTCTTCAATCTCACAAATTGCCATTGAAATTTCAATAAATCATGTTTATCATAAAACATCAAGAATAAATAATATGCCACCAATTAATTTGAATGATAATTAAATAAAATATGCTTGTTTTAAAAAATTCTTAGATTTATATATCGATGAAAATTTAAGTTGGCCTAAACATCGAAAATTTATATAAATAAAAGTATGCGTTTGCATTCATTATGTCTTTAAAACTCTAAAGAGATCTTCTAATAATCGACTTATAACAAAAACTGCGAAAACTTCGGAGATAATGGTTCGGGACGTAGATTTAGATTTTGCCAATTTAATCGAACCTTATCTATTGACATAAACTTTGTCAATTTTGTGACCACTTCTTAATTACTCTGTGTAACGTAATCTCGGTATTTGTTTAAAACTAAGCGCTTGAGAGTTTAAAACAAGTCAAATTTCCATTTTGGGAAAAAAAATTTAACTTTAGAGTTTCCATTAAATTTTTAGAAAATGACCCAGTGGTGGCGGCAGATCTTGGATCTGACATATCCCATGACGTCAATGTTTAGTGGGAGAGATTTTAACCAAACCATCAAGGGCACTTTAGGAGACACTTACATAGAAGATTTGTGGATTCCATATTTTACTGTTACTACTGATATTACCTCTTCTTGCATGAGAATACATACCCATGGTAAGGTTAATTTATTTTAATTTTTAGGTTTTTATGGTTTGTTTATCTTTATGTCAATTTGTAAAGAGGGACTCTTTGATTTAATCAAACTTTTTATTCGAACAAAAAAGTGTAAGCAAACTTAGTAGTCTAGTTTAATAATATAATTAGGGGTTCAATATGAATGATTTTAAAAAAAAATGTCTAAAGACTATTCGGTAACTTTGATACTGTTTTCCGAACTGAGTTACTCATTCTCAGTTCTATATAAGAGTTAGCCGATTATACTTTATTAAAGGGTCATATCTTAATTTTGATTTATGTAGTTATGGAAGCTATTTTAATTTAACACTAAAATGTTTGCTGTGTTCATTGATTAAACGTTTTTTTTAATCAATATAGGCTATTATATGGGAACATTCCACATTAGTTTTATCGTCTGTCAATATTACTGGCGAATTATACAGTAAACTATAAATACATACTTTAAAGACCCAATTGTTTATACGTTTTATAAAAAACCAAATTTCTAATACGTTTGAGCGTTACTTTTAAATAGGTTGAACCTATTTGGTAGTATATTAAAGTACTAGTATCATACAAATCATTTTGGCACACGCGTTCCTTAAAAAAAAAGATAAATACTGGCGAGTTCTTGGTGGACCAGTGCGCAGAAATGTGGTGTGAAACAAGTGCTTTGTACAATTTTGTCTGTTTGGCGTGTATTAAAAAAAGTAACATTTATTATCTGATAAAAATGTGTCTCAAATAAAGTTTCAAATACACTGATGAGGTCATTACTCATCTGAAACGACTCAAGCAGATTTTCAGTAATGTTTAGAAAATTTCTAATAAATTAGACGATGGATTTTAATAATTCTTGGAATATTTCAAAGCCACAATCTTGGCCTATATACAGAGTCTTCAAACTTTCTATTCTCTTCAAGCTTCTGAAATATACAGGGTAGAATAAAGTAAACAAAAAACACTTGCGTAAAATTTCCACTTAATTTATTTTACAAAAATAATGACAATTGTTTCGCCAAAACTGTGGCTTCATCAGATGTTAGATGTAAACTAAAATCAAATAAGAGTGCACCACAAATTATAGATTTTAAATACCTGAATGCGTTTTTTTACAACTGCGGATCTTATACAGTTCAAATGTTCTGGATTTACCCTTAATAAACTAATAAAGGCTTAACAATGGCGAACCGTTCAGGTCCAATTGATCGTTTAATAACGTGTTGTTATTTTTATGTTTATTTCCATACTTTCTAGTAAATTAAGTTTTTTACTTTCTCGTTCTACATGTAAAGTTTCGAAGTTCTCATCAAAAGTATGGTTTTCTTGAATTAAATGTTTGGAGTAATTGGAATTATCTTTATGCTTTCTGTAACTGAATTTATGTTCACTTATCCTTTTTTGAAATGTTCTGCCTTATTAAATTTTGGACAAGTTCCACAATTTAATTTGTAAACACCCGATTTATTGTGTTTTTTGATTTTACTGTTATTGTTTTTAATGTATTTACTAAGGCTGTTGTTAGTTCTAAAAGAAATTTTTGCACCTTTGTTTTTAAAAAACTTAGTAATAGTTAATGTTATTTTTCCTGTATAAGTGAAAGTATGGAAATTATTATTTTCTTTGAAACTGTTAGTAGGATAAATTAACTGTAATGCCTTTTTATGTTTTTTCTTTTCTACTATTTTGTCTAAGATTTTCATGATAACCGTTATTAACAGCTATTTGTTTTATTATATTTAATTCTTTAATATAACTTTCATTACTTAGAGGTATGTTGATCAATCTATGAACAAAACTATTAAATGCTGATATTTCGTGCGTAAAAGGGTGATTAGATGTATTGTGTATTGTAATATCGGTATGAGAAGGTTTGTGGAAGATTTGGAACTCGTGTTTATTATTTCTAACAGTTATTGTTAAGTCCAAGAAATTAATTTCTCTATTATTTTCTAATTCAACAGTAAAATGTATATTTTTGTGTAGGTTATTGATATAATCTATAAATGATTTTACCCCTAATTGTTGAGTGTGAATTAGCAGCACAAAAAATGCAACTTACAAATACTGAAAAACACCTATATCAAATAAGATAGTCAATCAAAAATTCGACGATTTTAAGGGCCATTTCTCTAATGATTATTCTGTAGTAAAATCGATAGTTAATAAAAGTAACGCACATAACATAATTTTTACAAGAGCAGATAAAGAAAAAACTGTCATAGCTATAAACAAAGATCAATATATTTCTAAAACACTCGATTTCCTAAATTCCGATAAGTTCGAACAAATTAATTTTGATCCTACAGAGCTTTTTCAAAAACTAGTAAAAAATGTAGTCAAAAATCTTAGCTTATTCACTGAAAAAGAAAAATATCACATATCATTAATGAATCCTCAAATACCCAAATTATAGTCTTTTATTAAACTACACAAAAACGATATTTCAGCACCAGCAGTAATCCTTTATAATAAGTTAATAAACATTTTAGTAAAATATTGTAATTTTAAACCCAAGTACAGTATAAAAAATAGCTCTCAATTAATAAGTAAAATCAATAATTTAAAAATTCCAAGTAACGCCAGACTAATATCTTTTGACGTTCAAAATTTATTCCTTAGTATACCGCCGGCTGATCTTTTATTATTAGTTGAAGAACTTCTTACTAAAAATAACGTTAATCCAATATATAAACAGGATATTTTAGAAGCCTTGTCTACTTGTTTAGATAAAAATTATTTTGAGTTTAATGAAACTGTGTACATAAGTAAGGAAGGTGTAATAATGGGAAACCCTTTAAGTCCAATTTTAGCCGAGATGTTTATGGACAATTTGGAAACTAAAATTCATGAATATTCTCTTAGTAAAAATTTCATTTATTGGTATAGATATGTGGATGACATACTAGCATGTTTTATTGGTACTGACAGGCAACTAAAATCATTTTTAGATTATATAATAAAATATACATTTTACTGTTGAATTAGAAAATAATAGAGAAATTAATTTCTTGGACTTAACAATAACTGTTAGAAATAATAAACACGAGTTTCAAATCTTCCACAAACCTTCTCATACCGATATTACAATACACAATACATCTAATCACCCTTTTACGCACAAAATATCAGCATTTAATAGTTTTGTTCATAGATTGATCAACATACCTCTAAGTAATGAAAGTTATATTAAAGAATTAAATATAATAAAACAAATAGCTGTTAATAACGGTTATCATGAAAATCTTATAGACAAAATAGTAGAAAAGAAACAACATAAAAAGGCATTACAGTTAATTTATCCTACTAACAGTTTCAAAGAAAATAATAATTTCCATACTTTCACTTATACAGTAAAAATAACATTAACTATTACTAAGTTTTTTAAACACAAAGGTGCAAAAATTTCTTTTAGAACTAACAACAGCCTTAGTAAATACATTAAAAACAATAACAGTAAAACCAAAAAACACAATAAATCGGGTGTTTACAAATTAAATTGTGGAACTTGTGCAAAATTTTATATTGGACAAACAGGCAGAACATTTCAAAAAAGGATAAGTGAACATAAATTCAGTTACAGAAAGCATAATGATAATTCCAATTACTCCAAACATTTAATTCAAGAAAACCATACTTTTGATGAGAACTTCGAAATTTTACATGTAGAACGAAAAAGTAAAAAACTTAATTTACTAGAAAGTATGGAAATAAACAAACATAAAAATAACAACACGTTATTAAACGATCAATTGGACCTGAACGGTTCATCATTGTTAATCCGCAGTTGTAAAAAACGCATTCAGGTATTTAAAATCTATAATTTGTGGTACACTCTTATTTTATTTTAGTTTATATCTAACATCTGATGAAGCCACAGTGTTGGCGAAACAATTGTCATTATTTTTGTAAAATAAATTAAATGCAAAATTTTACGCAAGTGTTTTTTGTTTACTTTGTTAATATGAATTTCCATCAAGTAACGGCTAGTTCTGTTCAACAGGGTAGAATATGTTGTGGTGATTTGTTTGTAAGTTTTAAATTATTATTTCGATACTCTAAAGAAAACCTCTGCAGTGTCTTCTTGTATTTCATAATAATGTAATCTGATGTCACATCAGCAATGCCGCTGCAGAGTTGTTGCCAGAGGTGGTACAATTGTACCGGCCTGAAAAAACTCCCTATTAGATTAATTTCAAACTTTGTGCAAGCATTAAGTGTGATATAGAGATAAACTGGTAAAGTTGTGGTACAAATTCAAGATGATGGAACAAAATGGTGACCAAATATATTTTTTAAAAAATCAGCGTAAAAAAGTTTTATTCAATTGACTTTAAGTTTTGCAGAAAAAGTAAACTGTTACGAATTCAACCTGACAAGAAAATGGCAGTGTGTGTCAATGTGAAAACTAGTTATTAAATTTATTTTAAATTATGCCCAAAAACAAGTGTGGCACAGTAGAAAATGGTAAAATATTGGTAGGAATCTAATATGATGGAACAAAATGGCGCTCAATAAAATCTTTTATTTGTGTTTATAAGTGACTATGTACCGAACTAAATTGGGTTACACTTCACTATTCCTAATAAAAGCAAATATTCATAACGAGGGAAGTTCCGGGTAAAGGAAATTTATCGATTTTTTAGATATATTTTGCTAATATGTGATAATATTTTGCTACAGCAGCTGGAGGTTTTGCCGCCGCGTTTGGGTGACGTTGTCGGCGTTGATTGAAATTGAGGCACAAGATTATTTTGGGCAATTTACCTAAAAAGTAGAAAGTGTTGTGTCCTGAGACGTGGTACGCCTGATTTGTTATATACCGATTGGGTGTATACCAAACAATAGAGAAAGAACTTACTGTAAGTACTCTTATAGAATTTATAAACCAGTGACCCTCCAACATCTATCATCCAATAGCCAATATTTGAATGGTGGTATTAATAATTTGAATTGATATCTTTTGTCTTATATTTATAAACCACCTAGTAGTCGTTTGATAATTTAACAACATAGTGTATTGCAGGACCCCGGTTTCGTTTTAAAATTTAGTAATTGTTTTTTTATTTCTATAAAAAAGAAAAAGGCATCCTACCTTTTCGACGAAAACTTGCTAATATGGAAAACGGATCTCTTTTCGATATTCTAATTTTTAGCTTTGATATCTTAAATAATTTCTAAGGTACAAGGCTTTATTTGACGCATTATATTTTACCAACATGTTTATGCGCCATTCCATACACAAAACATGTTGAGAATAGAACGCGGGATTCGGCAAGGCGACACAACATCTCTAATCTCTATCTTGTTTACCACCCTACTTGAGAATATGTGCAAACAAATAAATTGGGACAACATGGATGTAAATTTAAATGGAAAAGATCTAATCTATTTAAGATTCGCAGATGATATTGTTCTCATCACGGATAGGATGGACAAAGCCATATTAATGCTAAAAAGGCTTCAACAAATATCAAAAACAGTAGGACTGAACTACGACGACCCAGTTTATGACGAATCTGGTCACTACCAGCAAAATTTCTTTGGGATAGGAGAATATTGTACAGGTATCATCTTATAAATACCTTGGCCATGAGGTTTGTTTAGGTCCAGATAACCAAACAAATGAGCTTGAAAATAAAATAGGCTTTTCTTGTGCGGCATTTGGAAATCTGAAGCACGTATTCAGATCAGATATCCCTCCTTGCTTAAAAAAGAAATTTTTTATTCAATATATCCTACCAGTAATGACCTATGGAGCAGATACTCTTACATTAATTAAGAAAACTAGTAAGCAAGATAAAAGTTACGCAAAGGGCTATGGAAAGATCAAGTCTGGGTTTCCCCCTTAGAGATACAATTCTAAACATAAAAATAAGGGGAAGGACAGGTTTAACAGATTCTGTGACAAGAATTGCTATACTGAAGCGGAACTGGGCCTGACACATTGCTGGTGAAACGACGGCCGATGGACAAAGACATTTCTTGAATGGAGGCCATGGCCTGAAGCATACAGGAATAGAGGGCGTCCTCCAACTAAATGCAGGTGGCACAGAATCGGAATGCGTAGCATAGATTACGAGAGGCCTATGTTCAGCAGTGGACTCATTTGGGCTGATAATGAATTTGTTTGGTGGCAAACAAACGCATTTTGTTTCTTTTAACGTTAACCATGACGATTTTTTATATATGTATTACTTTTTATCATTTAAGGCTTAGTTCCAAAAAAATAAAAATATCTTCCAACCATTATAAAAAATATAGGGTGTCCCATTAAAAAAAACCTTAATACTATTTTCTCAGTTTTTCGATGCTTTTTTTTTTGTTATATCACTAAAATACATCTCATGTTATGTTTTACCGTAACTTTGTTGCTTAGCTGTAACAGAGTTGTATTTTCGAATTAAATGCATTCAAAAACATGTTATATGTGTTGTTTTTATATTCTACATGGTAAATTAATTTAAAAGTCATGAAATTTTTCTTGATGTAGAATTTTTTTGACATGACCCCTTAGTATTATAAAAATGTATTATACACGTTATTGGGGCGTGAAAAATAGGACTAAACAAATCTCGATAACTTTGAAATTAAAGATATCAGAGTAAACTAAAAAATAAAATGTCGACAAGATACTACTTTTCTCCAAACCACATCTCAGCTTAAAATTTACAAACAAATCACCACTACAATTAGATATAATTTAGAGGCTGCAAGAAAAGATCAAATTCCAAGACTTCTTATATGGCCAAAACAATTAGTTTAAAAGATATATTTCCCCAAATATGAGTGAAACTCTGCTCTAGTCGTTTCACGGGTCCGTTCAGTGTATTTAGGTTATTATTGACTTGCGTGTGGTTGCATCGACCTGTCACAGTAGGTAGTTATGAAATGTCTCAAACAGTAATATAATATTAGATAAAGAAAGAAATGCGTTTCGTACTAGTACTTCTATGAAACCCATTTGATATTCATATTGGCTTGATTATAAAGGCCAAATAGAGGTTTGAAGTTTTTTTGTTAGTATTTATTAGCAGTGATGCCAGATTTACAGATTTTTCATAGCATGAAGGAAGTTTTCTGATAATAAATATTTTTCTCAGGGTGATATTTAGTGAATTCAGATTTAGAATTACTTGTTTACTATTTTCGATATTTTGTCTGATATTGTAGTGAGATACTTCTGTGTTCTCTATGGAATTTAGGTCTGGAAATTAAGTTCTGACGTAGAGTAGAGAGAGAGGGCATTTTTTTTACCATTTTTAAAACCATTTTTTTAAGCTTCTAGGAATGCTCTTTTTTTAGCGGAAATGACCATATTTGATTAAATTACTTTGTGCGGAACTAAATTGGGTCACACTTCTTTATTCTTAATAAAAGGAAAAATTCATAACAATAGAAGTTCAGGGTAAAAGAAATATACCGATATATTTGAGTAACAATAACACTTAATTATATGCTCCACATTTGTTACTTCCCTCGTAAATGGGAATTGTAATCGTGAAAAACGCACCTTCGAGATTTTTGCAGATTTTCACGTTTCAGGGTCCCTAGATGCCTAAAAACATGTTTTTCTCAATTCCGTTGGGCTGTCATTCTGTATGTCGTGCTGCGTACCTAAAAACTACTTACCCAATTATCTCCAAATTTTGGTTAAAAACTAAGGCCCATATGGAGATAAACTGGTAACATTTTGATAAAAATCCAATATGGCGGAACAAAATGGCGGACTAGAAGAATGTTAAAAAAGTATATCAAAACATTGTTTATTCAATTTACCTTAAATTTTGCACACTAATCAAGTGTTACATAGAAATGAACTGGTAACATTTTGGTACGAATCCAAGGTGACAAAACGATTAGTAGATTTTAAATTTTGTGCCAGCATTAAGTGTGATATAGAGATAAACTGGTTGTGGTACGAATTCAAGATGGCGGCCAAATAAACCCCCATATTCACTAAAAAGGTCTAAGAGTTAGTCCAGATCTAGTCGCCATGGTACTTAAAACTCTTAGTTGGCCAGTTATGTTTTGCTTATGTCACTGTCATTTTGTTATTGTGACATTCAGAAAAATTTTTTGTTCAGCTGGTACAAATTCAAAATTCTAGGACAAAACGGCGGGCTTAAAAAACAACTTATTCGATTTATTTCAAATTATGCTCAAAAATCAAGTGTGGCATAGATAGAAACTATATGGTGCCCAAAGAAAATTTTTGAAAATACAGTATATAAATGACTATGTACGGAACTAAAAACACATTATAAAATAGTTGGTTGTTGTAGGTGAACAACATATATTATCTTAAATAATCAATACATTTTAATTAAGATATTTCAGATTGGGAATTGTAGACTGTTCTGGCATCACTGCTTAAATATTCTACATTTTGTAGTAAATTACGTATAATATTCGATGTTGCTTTTTGTCGTAAGTGCTTATTTGATATCTACGTATTCACAACGTTTTTAGTTGCAAAAAGTCCGATGGTACAAAACAAAATTGACTTGTTGTGATTGGTTTACCATATTTGTATGCACTTTAAGTCGGTTTTATGTAGAATAAGCATGGTTGGTCATTAGAATTCCATGTACATCTTCCGGTAATTGGCATATATTTATGTTATACAAGTAAATTTAACTATTATTTTTTAGATACGACGATATAGACGATAAACGGAAATCATTTTCAAATTAAAGAGCCTCACAATATGCTTACCTTTTTTTGATAGCATGAGGTAAAAGTTACTTATATCTTCTTTTCTTCTTTTCCCTGATGATGTGGTCTAATATCAGTTACACGAATTCTTAGTATATTAGTATGGGCTAATTCAGAGACAGAAAATCATACAGAGTGGAGATGAATTAGTATTGATCGACCCATCATTGTCATTTTCATGAATCTGGAGCCAAGATATATCAGCATAAAATTCCTCGTCGCAGGAAGTAAGGTTGCCCGACTTCACCAATTTAAACACATTTCCGTTGACTGTTAACACATCTCTTTTCTATTTCTACTTTTTATATAAATTCATTATCATTTTATTGAAACAATTTTATTATTTTTACTTTATTTGCCAAATACATGAAAATAAGTATTAGTATTATAAAGATTTAAGTTTTACAATGTTTCATAGTTTCCGGTGGTTAGTTCGACAAGGTTTGTGATTGTGACGTCTCCATGTATGAGTAACTGGCCTCATATGAACTTCTTGCTGATTATACACATGACCAAGTTTCACCTTCAGAAACAAATTTTCTATGTGAGTTGTTAGTGTTATGCCATGATTTTTTTAATTATTCTTCGTCGTTCTCTTGGCTATATGGACTGTCTTGGAATATAGATTTTAACTAGCAATCTCACATATTTTCCTTTTGTTAAATGAACTGCATTTATGAAAAGAACAATATATCAGATCTAGGGAATCTGGTCTTATTCTAGATAATATTTAATTGCATGTCCACAAACTTCATTTGAAACTAATACTTTCCTAAAATTGATTTGACGGATTGCATGTCATCTTTCTCCAGATACTTCATGATGCTATTATTTCTTCGGTTATTTAGAATTGGATGTTGCGTCCAATTTCATCGCTTCCAATCCCCATGCGTGCTTTCCAATAGATTGAATGTTCTTGGATAATATTTATGTTAGAACTCTTTTTGATGATTCGAACGAGGGCTTTTTGATCCGATACAATCAAAATCGTAGCACTGATTTTGATTGTATCTGATCGGTTTCATATTGTCATATTGTAGCTTCTGGATATTGAATTTTGAAACTAATTTGTTTCTGAATTTAAACCATTTAACGCGTTTTGAAAGGATAAATTGTGAATTAATGACGAATGTCTAATAAACAGTATTTTATTATTTTTTATTACTCTTAGATTTTTTGAAATATTACATATAGTTAGGCTGGGCTTAATTTTCAATAAAAAAAACAATACGATGCCAATTACTGGACTCAAATGCATTTTTTGATTGAATAGATTTGATTCGAATAGGAAACTTCGCCAGTTAATGGGGTAAACGTATTTATTTTAATTTTTTTTGGCACTCATTTGTCATTATTTTGCACGAAATATTCTGTTAGTTGTATTTAATAATGTAGTAATGTATTTAGTTTAGCTTGCATTTAATTTTCCCCATCTTTTTAACATGCATGTCGTTTCTGCGTTCATAGGGTACATCTGCATACATCGCATAGATCCCATGAGTTGGCGCCTTCATAATATCTTTTTTTTTGTAATAAACTTATGTCTTTGTCTGAAGTACATCTCAAGATAATGAGCATATTAGAAATAATTGATCACTTCCATTTTGTTTATAATTTTTATGTAAAAAATATATAAATAATACATACAAAACTTACCAGATTTGGGATGCAGGTACGACTGATCGTGTCTGAACTGCAATTTTTTTGTTCTTAAACATCGGCACGAGTCCCGCCACTTTCCGTCTTGGTTGAACATTTTTTTTTGTTATTGGCACAAAAAAATTGTAATTTAAAAAACGGATTGTGTTTAGCTTAGTCCTTGTTAGGTTCTTTTTTTGGGATGATATGAATATATCATATAAAAAGTGTATCTATATTGAAATAAGGATTGTCAGACGAAAGACTAGGCAAGCGGCAGAACTCATGCGGATGTTTAAGAGTACAAAATGTATGTCTGAACCTATTGTTAAATTGGTAATGTAGCCAGATCTACAAATTTTGCATTGTTTTTTTTAATGTTATCCTATACTTATCTTTTAGCCTCATCATTTTAAATCTCTATTTCACTCCTTATTTGAGATATGACCGCGCATTTTTTTCGTAAAAAGTACCAAAACCGAAACTGTTACATATTTGAGGTCTAGATGTACTTTCGATTGCCCTTGTCAGTATTATTGTGGCCTCGTAAATTTTTATTTCACTTTTTTTCTATTTCAAAATACACTTATGCTACTAATATGTAAAATGGCCGTCAGTCATTGCACCAACGTAGTGAAAAGTGGTGGGGCGATTATGCAATTTTTTTTAATCCATGCTTTTCGACCGTCCACGCACTCCAGCTCGGTAAAAGTACGTCTGCAAAAAAAATCAGGGGTTATAAGATTAAAAAGTCAGGGGTATAAGAAAAAAAAATTCTATTTATATGTGGCGTCCGACACAGGCTCTTCTGTCGATCAAAACATGATATGTAAATTTTTCATTTCACTGATTTTCTCAAAAATACTCAGTGGAACTCAAAAATCAAACTCCAATATACTTTATTGTTAGAAGTTCTTGTTAGCAAAGTAAGATCTCTACAAATAAGAACACTAGGGTCTAATAAAATAAATAAACATATTACATATACAAACACATTACACATATATATATATATATATATATATATATATATATATATATATATATGATATTGTATATATATATATATATATATATATATACATACAATATCATAAAAGAGAATTAAAAGCTTTATACAGATTTTAGCCACAGAACCTAAAATATGTGAGGAACAAAAAAAACCGAATATATATATATATAATAGACCGGAACTCGGATACTTTAAACTTTTAGATAAGGTAAGACGGGGATTCGAAACAAAATGGAATCACAAAAACAACTACTCCGCTGGCTAATACCACGATCGGCATTGAATTACATTGTGACTCCTGGCTTTCGTTGGGAGCATTAAATGATAGTATGTTTTCATTCCACGTACACCAACGTCATAGCAAGAAAATGATCCTTGTTTGGAACATGTTCTGCATCACAGCAGACACAATGATCCATTTTAGTCAAACGACGATCGCGATTTCGCTCTTATTAGAGCTCATCAGGCCGCCATAGACTAGTGAGCCCCGTGTAGGGCAAAGGCACAAAATGGAATCACAAAAACAACTACTCCGCTGGCTAATACCACGACCGGCATTGAATTACATTGTGACTCCTGGCTTTCGTTGGGAGCAGTAAATGATAGCATGTTTTCATTCCAGGTACACCAACGTCATAACAAGAAAATGATCCTTGTTTGGAACATGTTCTGCATCACAGCAGACACAATGATCCATTTTAGTCAAACGACGATCGCGATTTCGCTCTTATTATAGCTCATCAAGCCGCCATAGACTAGCGAGCCCCTTGTAGGGTAAAGGCACAAATATATATATATACAATATCATAAAACAGATATAAAAGCTTTATACAGATTTTAGCCACAGAACCTAAAATAAGTGAGGAACAAAAAAAACCGAATATATGGTACGCTCCTATCAACTTAAAGTTATGCTTTTGCCTCCAAGCTACATTTTATTACTTTTGTCTGAAACAGTTTGAGATATTCTAGTTTTCTAAACATTTCTGGAAGATGGTTATACATTTTTTTGCTTTCATATAAAATTGAATTCTTTTCCAAGGTTCTGGGGATTCTCTGGGATTCAAATTGTATCTGGTATTAAAGGCCATTTCAATTGGTAAAAATCTATGAGAGGTTAGTTCAAGGGACCCCAAAGGTACCCCCAAGGAGTTTAACAACTGCATTGTCAGAATTACGCTCCGACTTAAGGCAAGGCATTTCATTAAATTTTTTTTGCGCCTTTCAATCAGTGTTTCACGTTAGGCTCTCTATCATCGAAACGATTATATTACGCGAATGAAATAAATATACCTAAAAAACGGCTACGTTTTGGCTAGAGATCGGTTTAAAATTTAGTCCGAAACATCTTAAAACTAAATTTTGAGAAATTTTTGAAATGTGGTGTGCACGAAAATTTTCATTTTGAAAGAAAATTGTTTGGATTTTCAAGGTAGCTTGGTTGGCTGACGTCAGGATATTTCTCCAGATATTTGCAAATAAATTTTGGAAGGCTTTAAGAGGCGGTAGAAAATGGATTTGGATCGAAAAGTAGAATTCATTTGACGCTTACTGTCTAATTTTGGTAAGGTTCCCGGCTCCAACAAGTAATACAGAAAATTTCAGCTTTGGTGCAATCGGCATATTCATTTTTTTATGCATACTCATAACCACCTTTCGCAACGGTACTTGAAAGTAACTGACGGCCATTTTACTTGTCAGCAACATCAGTATAATCAATGATCAACATCAGCTTTATTAAAAATTCCCTCTACCTCCCGAGCTATAAGAGCTTGCTTAATTGAAATCAGATTTAGTATGTGTGGGTTATTAATCCTATTCTTTTAATTTTTATTCAAAAATAGGTAAAATAGAGATTTAATAATAAAGGGTCTTATTAATATTTGTAGGGGTAATCGCAAACAATAAAAATGTGTATGTGCTGCATTAATAAACTGATATACTTGTTTTCTTCGCTACCGGAATTAATATAAGCACGTGTATCAAATTTTAGCAGATATCTAAATATTTGACTGTTTCGGTACTGATTTGAATGACATGACCAGAAATACGTATTTATATCGGGGCGCCGCACGAGAAACAAAAATTTGATGTGAAATCATAAAAAAATGTTTGTAATCATAAACGGTGAATTTGCGTTTGGAGTTATTGACATTTTGGAATGTCAAAAATAATGACTGACACTTGTCCTGCGGGGTAACATGTGTATGGCCGACCTGCCATACACATTTTATCCCGCAAATATACAATATACCAAAGAAATTTTGCTTTAATGGTTGTAGTTTAAACTTTTCGCATTTAATATTTAGGTGTATAAAATATAGTGTTACAACCGTGACAAACTGTTGCTTTTAAGATAGAGATATTAAATAATAAACCTAAAATAAAAGAGATGAAACATATATATTACAATACAAAATTTAAGGAGTTAAGATGTAGGACAAGCCAAGCATTTGATTATTCATTGAAACAAAATTTAGCATTTATGATTTTAGCCAGTGATGTCAGTCATTTTGATAACGCCACTGTATTACCTTGTCCCGTCCCCTTGTAACCCAGACATCTCATTCACCAATCATGGGGGATGTATGTATACTACGAATGAACATGTTACGCAAAACCACCTTCCTTAAAGGTTAAAGGATAATTTAAAGAAAGCTGTTGTAGAAAGTGTTTTTAATCTCTACAGTTTTTTTCTAATTATTTGAGTTCTATGAATAGGGATGAGTTATTTAACCAAGCAAACGTTTCAATAGTTCAGTTTGTATTGATTAACAAGCCACTTGCCTAAAATAAAACCTTAATTAGTTAAAATTCTAGAGTATATTATCTATAATATTATCATCGATATTTGAAAAAGGTAGGTAGATAGATTTTTTCCGCCACAAATAAATAATGTTTTTTATTAACAACAATAGGAATGTTTTTTTGATGTTTTTTAAACAAATATTACTTTTTCTTAATGACTATACGAATGAAGGTTTCATGTATTTTTTTTCTTCCAACTATATATTAAACTAATTTTATTTAAACACTTTTTAAGAAAAACTAATTTCCACTATTTATTTGTAACATACACACCTAACGCGTTTCTCTACACTGCAACTTCTTCGGATATTTAATACACATTAACTATTAGATCAAACGTTTTTTTGTTATTTTGTTATTACATATCTTAAGTTATCCTAATACTTAATTTGAGACTTTTCCCTAATTTTAATTACGTAACTAATAGTCTGGGATAACAATATGAATCCAATTATTAGTATTTTTCTTAAATTACAAGAAAATATATCCGGTGTTTGCAATTTTACAATATATATAAATATATATATTTCCCATATCTTCATGGTTCTATAATTTTTCTTATCTATGATCAGTAAATCTGAAGAAAATTTTATTTTTTTATTTTTTTTTATTAAAATAAATCCTATATTTTATTTCAAAGAAGTTTCTCCTATATGGAAAATATTTTACACTCATAGGTCGCTTTCGACAGAACTGTCAACCTTGGGGCTTTTCGTCAGAAAAAGAAATTCCTTACGATTTCATTACAGAAACTTCAAATAAAAGTTAGTGTTTAGCTCAATCATTTAAGAGCAAATTTGTTGAATTTTAATATAGTTTTATTTAGTTTCAAAATAAAATGCATTTTTATTGATATGAGGATAATAGTTTTGTCGAAGAGGATCTGCAATGACAGTAATATATTTTGTCTGTGTAATGCAAACCATTTCTTCACATTTTGAACGTGTACACAGCTACCCTCTTGTCTTTCCAATATTTTTGCCTGTAGTAAGCTTGACTTGCCGTAGGGTCGCTGTGGCGCTATGTTCGCGCCTCAATGTCACTGTCCGGCTACATGCCGCCTTTATGCGATCCACAAGATGGCCATCTTTTATTGGATGGAGGATACACCAATAATTTGCCAGGTAAAGTAAACATCTGCATGGTTTTCAATCATTACAGTGAATACCTGCGAATGACATTTGACCGTTCTAGCGATCACTAGGGATAATGTTACACTTGTTCATTTGATATTGTCAATATCAATTTAAACTACGTAATTATTTGGGTGTAGTAAGTGTTTTTACACATATTTTTTGATGAAAACTGAACCTAATAACTTTTAATATGACATACAGCTCTGTATTTCTGCATTCTGTAGATTTATTTAATTTCCTAACAACATTTATTTCATTAAGTTTTCAATTGTACAATTTTGCCTATAACTGAGGAAAGTAGTATAAAGATTGTACAATATATGTGATAGTTCCTTTTTATATATTTCGTTCACGTCTTTTAAGCGCGTTAGGAGTAAATTCCAATATATGTATTATCAAACAAAAATCGTCTGGAATTCTAGTTTTTGCGAAAATTTCATTACTGACTTTTGTATGGAAATGATGCAGTTAGTTATTTCTTAAGGCTTTTCAAATTTTATCGTGGACCCCAGCAGTTAATTTTAATTATGTTATTTGTGATAAAGATTTTTGGTACATTTCATAAAGTATGGATGTGGAGGAAATAGTAATTTTGAATGAAAAAGATGCCAAGTCAAGGTTACGCGTATAAGTATTTCGTTTATATTTTAAATACATACAGGGTGACCTAATAGTAAGACAATGTTCGATAGCTCCAATACCATTCATGATAGAAAAAAACTACATACATACAAAAGTTATAGGAGGCCAAAAGGTAAAGTGTAAAATTATTTTCCACTGTACACAGTTGTCACAAAAAGTAGGCAAACATGTATTTTTAAATTTAGCACCATGTATATATTTGCATATTTGAAAACAAGACAATGTTCGATAGCTCCAATACCATTCATGATAGAAAAAAACTATATACATACAAAAGTTGTAGGAGGCCAAAAGGTAAAGTGTAAAATTATTTTCCAGTGTACACAGTTGTCACAAAAAGTAGGCAAACATGTATTTTTAAATTTAGCACCATGTATATATTTGCATATTTGAAAACAAGACAATGTTCGATAGCTCCAATACCATTCATGATAGAAAAAAACTACATACATACAAAAGTTGTAGGAGGCCAAAAGGTAAAGTGTAAAATTATTTTCCAGTGTACAC
This sequence comes from Kuschelorhynchus macadamiae, assembly GCA_030620095.1. Taxonomy (NCBI): domain Eukaryota; kingdom Metazoa; phylum Arthropoda; class Insecta; order Coleoptera; family Curculionidae; genus Kuschelorhynchus; species Kuschelorhynchus macadamiae. The sequence goes on along the minus strand of JAUTXW010004146.1, from coordinate 481,727 downwards.
AGTTGTCACAAAAATAGGCAAACATGTATTTTTAAATTTAGCACCATGTATATATTTGCATATTTGAAAACATTCTCTATATAAGACCATATTTTGTTTGACGCAACTTTATACCGTTGCCAAATAATTTGGAAAAATCCCTAAATTTATGAAAAAACATACTATGATAAAATGTGTAATAATTTTTTATTGGTATGAATTAAAACTAATTTAACTGATAATATTGAGGAAAGAACGGTTGCTCAGGGCTGCAAAGGTGTTATATATTTATTATCTTATACATATTCTTATATTCAAACCTTCAAAACTTTAAATATATTAAATATATAAAGCTGAAATTTCACATCAATAATAACAATTGGATATTAATAACAATTCAGAATCAAACAGAATTGCAATACAAAATGTAGCAGTAATAAAGAAAATTGAGTTTTATATTCAGATGTATTCAAAAGTGATATAGTAATAAAAATTTAAAAACTAACATAATCAGCAATAATAACAAAAGAAAACTACATAAACTAGTATGCTGTACGTTTATGCCAGTGAACTTCTGCCTAATTACTTCTTCAAAATATCCCGCTTGAACATCAATACACAGCTGAGACGATTTTTAAACGGCAAACTCATGTTTCTACACATTTCATCACTTATATGCAAAATAATACAGAGTGTTCCAACTAAAGAATTCATGTTTTATCCTCAACTTCTTTTTGTACCATTACTGTGCAGCTTTTGACCTCCTATAACTTTTGCATAGTTTAAAGTTTTTTTTTCTATCGTAAATGGTATCGGAGCTGTAGAACTTTGTCATACTATTGGGTCACGTGGTATTTTACTTGCGAAAGATAATTACTGTAGTATACGTTTTTTTAACTTAACCGCAAACTGAATATATAAGTTAGTATCTTTTGTACTATATAACATTTTGTTCGAACAATGCAATATATATTTTCTTGATAAAAGTTTGCGTAGAAATCTTTTAAATTTGTCTTGTTTTGGTGACGGATTCCTTCGATGTATGTTATATTAACAAATTTACGCAATCATTTTCACAGTCAACTAACATTGTACATGGCGTCGAATGCTTTGGAGTCGAAACATGTCCGATAAAAGGTAAGAATTTGTACTAAATTTTCCTAGTAAGCTTGATTTGCTTAGATTGTTTTAACGAAAGTTCACGGCATCACTGTGTAGATATGGCAAGTTATTTTGGTGGACCAATCACACAAAATACAATGGAAATAAATTTTAGTTGGGCAATTGTGTCTTAATGATCATTGAAGTATATTTATCCCTAGAAGTCTATAGTTAAAACTTTAGAATGTAGTTCGTGTATAAGTAAACCAAAGGGCTACCTTTGGTTTACAAATTATCATATATCCTATATAATTATAAAGTACCGTAATTTTTTTGTATTTATTATGGAATGGTTTTAAATTTAATCAAGTTTTGTTCCAAAATCCTGTGCTGACTTTTTCATATTTTAAACATTTTCAGTTTTTGGTTTGACTCATTGTGCAGATTTTTTAGAGGAACTTTTTGTCTTGTTCGCAACGTTTCACATACAACAGCAAAGATATTTTTTAACCATATCATATACTTTGCCCCCCCTACAACTGTTATTTTTAGACATAGAACTTTTGGGCTTTTGCTTGAATCGCCAGGATTTTTTATCAGAATAAACGAATGAACATCAAAAAAATTGGGAATATCGCAGGATATACTGCGATATTCCCAATTTTTTTTAGTTGAACAAAGCAGACTAATTGAGTTTCATTCTCAGGTGGTCTGGTTTCATATAATATGCATAACGGCCATGCATATTAGAGTATATCCTGCGATTTCCCAAAGAGTTTCTGCAATATTTGCTTCATTTGTAAAATAAAACTACACAATCTTAATTTTGTCTTTAGTTGAATATATCATCATATAAAGAAATTAAATAAAAGTTTTGATAATGAAAGCTAATCAATCAGCATTGCCTGCAAGTCACACCAGTTTTCAAGGTAAATCTATTTCTATTTTTGATGTAAAACATGGAATGAACAGTTGGAATAAATGTATATGTATATATTGTTGAAATATGGAGATTATGGGGATTCCAACAAAAACAGGGTTTTCCATTAAAAAAAAATATAAGTTAGTATATTTTGTCAGATTTGCGATCCTGACGGTTCAGGCAAAAGCTTTCAACTTTTTTCTATCTCAAAAAACAAAGGCTTTACTGGCCGAAAATTAAAAGAACAAGGCCTGTACTTTACCTTTTTGTAGACACTTAATAATAAATTTATACTTTCAGTCCTCGGGGCCTTGTAAGAGCGCAGGACTTTGTCTTTAGAAAATGCGACAAATAATCTCTTCAGTTTTAAAAATTTGCAGATATTTTTTTTCAAAATTTATTATATTTATCTTAAAAAAAAATAGAACATTTACTTAATTTGGCTTTGCCTGGAAGATCAACAATTGAAAAATATTTTTGAACTCGTGAGAAATGTTTAACTATAAATGTAGGTTTTTGAAGATTTTTGTTATTTGAGAATAAAAGTTATAAGGATTTAAATAAAAAAACATTTTGTGTGTTTGACTTAAAATACGTACTGTCCCTGTCAAGATTCCTTGGATATGATGACTAAATCTCTTCCCTATATGTCATTCAGGTTCGCTTTGGCGATATGTGAGGGCTTCCATGTCGATAGTGGGGATATTTCCCCCCCTTTGTGACCAAGTGGACGGTCATATGTTAGTCGACGGGTGTTATATTAATAACGTGCCAGGTAATAAATAGCTTTCAGTAGATATCACATTAATTCCAGGTATTGTAACCAACGTAATTCCGATGTCACAACCCTTATTTGTTTTTCAAATGAACTAGTTGACCGTATATATATTATTTTTTGTTTTTATTTACTTAATGTTGTCTCTCTGAAGTTCTACTCAAACCAGCGCGAGATTGCGGGAGCGGTTCTTGTTCAGGTACGAAAAGTTGCTTTGCTTTTACTGACAAGTTTAGAGGAAGCTGCATTTTCATGTCAAGTCTTTGTTCAGATCATATATAATTACTATCCATCTTCATTGGATAAAGAGGAAGCACTTGTATTATTAAACTAATTAGTTCCTGCACTCCAACCGCTCCCTTTCTTGCTGTCCTGTGGATAGTCGTACCTACAAATATAAATATTCGATCAACTGGTTGTACTCATTAAAAGTAATTTTTTGTTTTTAAACTATATAATATATGTGTAGGGTAACTCATTTTTTTATTTCATACATGGAAAAATAAACTATTTGCTACATACAAAATAAATGTTATACTTATCTATTAATATTTTATTATTATTAGCATTCTTACCTATTACTAGGCAAGATCTATAATTTGGTAACCAATTTATCAAATACATATACCTTCCTTTTTCTGGTTTTCGTCACCTTGGGAATGGGATTTGGACATTAGAACTTTATTAACATATTGTTAGATAAACTCACTGTTCAAGAACTTAGTGTTCTTGTGTATGCTCAGCCGATATAGATTATGTAAACATTTGTTTATATCCGCTTTGCTGAATTCTATTTTCTGTTCTTTATTTTCTAGCTAGTCACTCCTACCTGCCCATTGATCTTGAAACTGCTAAATAAGTTGTACTCGTTGGAAGGAATGGAGGAATTCATATTTAATTAATTTTATGCCTACGGAATCTTTTTCAAATTCTTTTACAAGCCTCAGATCTAATTTATTATTCAACAATATATCATCCATACTCTCAAGGACCTTGAGTAACCAATACCATAAAATAAAGATTCTAAATTCACCGTTGCCTTTTTGGTAACGCCTTTCAAATAGACCTCCGCCGACTCTGTTGCTACAGTAGCTGAAAAAAAAGCTTTGTTACTTTTTCAGAAAACTTCGGGGTTTACTTGTTTACCTTGTGCATATTAAAAATCAAACTCAACATCAGCAGCTTTTTCTTGTGCAGCTTTATTGGCTTTATCCAAAGGAAATCTATTTGTCTGATCAGCAATCACAAGAAAACATCATTTTTAGAAGTAGTATTACAAACTCTGCTTAATACAGTACGTCAAAATTAAGTTTCTGTACCTTCTTCAATTTTCTATCGAGCTAATACCTAGACCTATACTGTAGTAACATCCAGCGATTAGAAAAACTATGGTGTGTGTTAATCTCCTGGATTTACTATATGATTATATTTTGTAATGGAGATGGGGTGGCTTTTTAAAGCCACAGCATCTAGGTTCCATTTGGTCTCTTGTACATCCTCCACTGTGAACATAAGCTCTTCTTAGCTTAAAATAACAAAGAAAATACAACATTCTTAAATTATTTAGTTTAGGGAAAGATCAATAGAGCTCCCAGTTCTTGAAAGATGTGGCCAATATAAGTGGCAAATATAATAAATAAGACTTATAAGATTTTGAACGAAACATGTATTACTTTAATTTCTACGCAATATTCTGATAAAAAAGGTACACTATATTTATGTCACAACAAATAAAAGGTGTCTCTATAGAGTGGTTTATTTTTCCATTAGTTTTACATGCCTACTTTTATCATTTAAATACCTATCCAAAGTAGCATAGGATCATCCAACTCTAACCTTTTTGTTTAATTTGGAAACTTTAAATTGAGGGTTGAGCAGTCTATTGTTAAGGTTGTCAATAATTTTCACATCTATCTGTTGTTTAGAAACACGTATTTTCAACCTTCATTTCATGTTTCCATCTAACTAACTAAACCTACCCCATACAACAACGTATTACAAGAACACCTTTTTGTAACACCCAAAAATTACATTTTCCAGCCGACGTCATGAGAAGTATGGGTGCAGACCATATCTTAGCTATAGATGTTGGGTCTGTTGACGACACAGATTTAACAAATTATGGAGATGTGCTCTCTGGTTGGTGGTTGCTATGGAAACGATGGAATCCTTTTGCAAAGCCCGTCAGGGTGCCCAATTTGCCAGATATACAGTCAAGGTTGGCGTATGTCAGTTGCGTAAGACAATTAGAGGTAAAGTTTTTAATTTTTTTCCCAGATAAATTATTTGGATGCGATCATTTCACTTCACTCACGGGAAGTAAATGGTTTTTATTTGTATTATCGGCACAATAAAATTAACAAAATTAATTAGTAGGGGATTTGTACTATTTGCAATCAAATATAAATCCCATCTATATTTTTCTTCTTCTTCTTCTTTTTAGTCCTGAATTTAGTTTTTGTGCCACATTCTCTATTAAATCTACTTTAACTACTGATGCTATCATATACTATCAATTTCGGAATATAAAAATAAAAATACAACACTTAGCAGTACCTTAGCAGGATACCTTGTGCGGCGGGTTATTCGGAGAATTTGATTCTTGTAAGTCGATAGAGGAGGAAATCAGCTAAAAAATATCATCCTGGCCAAACTAATATAATTTTTATAAATATACATAATCTTGGCGACTCACTGTTCAGATGTGTTTTCTTGATATGTTGTATAGGTTGGTAGCGTGTTCATAATTTTCTAACAGATTTTTTACGGGTTTTTCGCAGGAACGGCAAATAGAATTTTCCTACGGATTCAGTGTGAGATACAATCACCACTCTGGGATCATGCATCGGAATTGGGTTTGGCCGATCCAATCTAAAAATGGGAAAATGTAAAACTTAAAAATTGGTATTAATATAATTGGTTTACTTTTCAGCATCAAGTCTAACCCCGTTATCAAAACCTGAAAAAATAAAAAACTGTAAATATCTAAAAATGATATTGAAATTTATAATTAAATAACTATAAAATGAGAATTTTAACTAAATTCGTTATGTAATATTGCAAAATTCTGTCAGTTTTTGCGAGCTCAAAAATGTCAAGACTGTCGAAACTACAGAATTTTGAATTTTATATAACATATTTAGTTAACATTTTATAGTTATTTAATTATTAATTTCATTTTTAGATATTAACTTAGGTTTAGACAATTAAACAATCAATTTTATATTATTTTAATAAAAAAATGGTATTTTGTTTGTGTTTTTGATTCAAAAATGATTTTATACATGAAATTTTTCTATCTTTTATCTATTTACTTAATTTTTTTCCACAAATCTGGAAGCGAAAACCCGAAATTTATGTTGGATCTAAAGAATAATTCAAGGATAAAAACTACTCGTCTAAATTCTAAAAGGCTACTTACCAGTGAATTCTAATTTAAATTTTGACTATACATCCTCTATGTAAGTTGGATTTAATTTATGGACTGAAGTTAGGTGGAATAAGTCTTATTTAGGATGTAATATATTTTTTTTAAATACAACCTTTTTTATGCATATTTAACATGTATTCAATTGGTGGGAAGTAAGTTTTAAATCCATGAATTTTGAAAATAGTTTCTCCTTACTGGTATTACCAATTATACAGGAACTATATTTGGTGCATTTCAAACCTTAATTTATAATAGTTGCCTAAATTTGTGTATAAAAATTAACTTTTTATAACAGCTAAGAGCTTTTTCTAGGAGCTATGGAAACAACTGCGAAATAGAGTCCCAAAGTCTATATGTACCTTTGAGAAACCAGCTGTTACCTTTTATTTTGTTGGTAATTTAAGTAAATAACAGAAATTTGGACTGTTAGTATGAATCTTCGGATGTAAAATGTATTGCTTAACCTGGATATAATAATAATTTGTTTTCAGCTAATACAGGTTTTTGGTATTATTATTTTCAGGAAGTCAAAAATAGTGATTATTGTGAATACATCCGTCCTCCCATAGATAAATATAAAACGTTGCAATTCGGCAGTTTTGACGAGATCAGAGAAGTTGGATACCTTCACGGAAAGGCATATTTTGAGGGCCAGAGTCGAGCCGGCAATTTACCTACATTTAGAAGTTCAGAAAAACACAAATCGCACTTAGTAGAAGAACATCATTCGCAGTATACGTTTACCGATTTGGCTCAGATGGTTTGCAAAGTATCTAGGTAAGTCTCGTACTTCTTTAAGTTATGTACTTGACTTAACATTCTTGCTAAGTACGCAATTATCTACTTCTTTGTTTCGTCAATATTGATAGTTTTATATTCCATGATGATATCCTCAAGTCCTCGGGCGGCAGGACAGCCGTACTAAATATGAAGAACCTGATATTGGCAGGCTCTGGGTATTTGCACAGTACATGTCTCGTCATACTCCAGAGGCAGCACTAGAAATCTTATTTAAGCCCCATTCTGTGCATGTGACGTTTTAAACCCCAATGACCACAGTACCTATTGCCGTTTTTAGCTTGATCTTGTTCATATTTAATCGACTCTCCCTTCTTCTCCATAGGAAAAAAAGCTTTTGCTTAGAACAGACCCTGCAATACAACCCAATATTGATTAGCTTTTTTACCGAAATCCGAAACCACACGCTTGGCCATTTTATGGGCTACACCCAAAGCTTGTTCAGGTTCCATGGTTTTTTTCTCTGCTCTTTTCTTCCGCAGACTCATTTCCCTCCAGACCCGCATGTCTTCCTTACTGGTTTTGAAGCCAGTTGTAAGCAGGTACATCTCTCCTTTTATTAGATCGGATTTATTTCGATCCCACTCCTTTCTTCCTGGTAAGATCATTAAATAGGGTTGATGTGCGCTAACAGTATTTGGTTGCAAGTTAAATGGCGTTTCCAATATGTAGTTGTTTTTCTTCATGCCAATAGTTTCCCTTTCACGAATGGGTGAAGTGAAGGCCATTTTAGGAGGAGCTTCATGGCTGCTGTTGGAGTGGAGCGAATCGTTCCCCTGATTGACAAACAAGTCTATCTCTGGAGTCTACTCAGTTTGGCTTCTGAAACAGTTTGCTGTCACTTACCTCACCAGGCTACAGAATCATAAACTATCATTGGTCTTATGACCGTTAGGTACAGCTAACTATTTTTGTCTCATACTCTATAGCCTCCCGCAGATCATAAGGCAAGCCTATAGGTATAGTTTAGCTTTCTAAATGATTTTATTTAGATGGGTATTCCACTTGATAGTTTTATTCAGTGTAATTCCTTAATACTTAGCTTCTTGTTGAGTTAACTTGAGATTATATTGAGAAGTATTTTACATATACCACTGCTAGATGTGGTATATGTGATAACTATGTATATAATCCATTCACTATTTAAATGCATGCCACATGGCTATTAAATAAAAAAAAGACAAATTGCTCCTGTATAATATGAATGACAACTTCATCTTGTAAATATTATATTTTGATATAAATAAAGAAATAAATAAGCTTTTTATTTCCAACAGTTAAGTACCCAATTATAGGAATTTTACAAAAATTGTTATGAAATGTATATTATAAAGATTAACTAGACTAAACTATATAATATGACACAAACAAAAAGGAAAAAAATATGAAAAAATAAAATTATATAACAGTAAATATTATAATTAAAAAGAACAAATACTCGACAGTTATACAGAACTCAACAGCAAGGAAGAAGCAACAAGCAAAGAAAGCCGGCAATCTCACGCAAACGAGCCAAAACACAGGACAAAGTGCTGGCATTAACATCACAAATTGCTGATATCCGGTTACTATTTCTGATACAGTATATTAGATCTTGCCAAGCTCAGGCTAAAGGTATGATGACATCTGGAACCTACGCGTGTAACACGGAACGATACCTTTCCAAGCAAGAAGGGACAGTAAATTATGCAGAAACGTTACATCCTAAAAGTCTCTACGCACAGCCAGAGGCAACTCCCCAAATTTGGATAAGATTTCATTATTATCGAGCCCTCTCTCTGGATAAACACCATCCTCCCTGAACATGAGATATTTAAGGAATCTTCTTTGAACAGTGTCAACTGAACCACTATGGCAGTTGTATAAAGGATACTATATGATGGAACCATTGTCGAATTTGGATCTGACAAAAGACTAATAAAGAAGTTTAATCAGGAGACAGTTGGTAAATTGTTTGGAATTCCTATTCAATATTTGGAGGTTATAAATGTTTGTCATTAGGACGTGATGTTGCCGGTTATAAGCAAATGTATTACTAAATTTGGATATAATATATTGTTTGGAGAACCCTAATCTGTACAATAACATTGTTTATTTTTATCGTTTGTTTTTTTTTCCATTTCAGGAGTTTTGGCAAAAAAATTCGAGGTTTCATATATAAATTTTACAAACTCCGAAATATTTTAGATAAAAAAGTTTTTATTCTTATTTATAAGGCGATAGTTGAATCTATCCTAAAGTATGGTATTTTGATATGGGGATGTGTGTATGATAAGGCACTTTCTAATTTAGATGTAATACAGAACTATATACTTAAAGTCACTAATTTCAGAACCAAATTATCTCCCACACGGGATTTATATAATGAGGATATTCTAAATATCCGTTCATTATATTTCCTGGCAAGCAGTATTTGTTGTTATAAAATAAATAAAACAGAATATTACATATCACACAAATACAATACAAGAGGTAAAATAAATCATAATGTCATAATTCCTTAGTGTAAAAAAGAAGCAACCATTAGATTTTCTGCATATCTGGCCCCTAGAATATATAATTTAATGCCGGATAATTTAAAAAATGCCAAAAATTTAAAGAGTTTCACCAAACAATGTAAAATATTTATTCACCAGAACTATACTAAATTAATAAATATCTTTTGAATTAAGACGTATAAAAAATAAAATAAACTAAAAATAAAATTCTCTCTCGAACAAAAGCTAATACTTCATTATTATTTTGCCAGTGTACTATCAAATCGGAGAAGAGTGGAGTCTTATATAGGGGAAAATTTTATCAATAGATATTTTTATATAAGTAAAATTGATTTAAATATTCTTTTTGTTAAATAGATGTTAAATGATGTGATAATTATATATATTTTTTTGTTATATGTTCTGATATAATATGTGTATTGTATAAATTAATAATAATACGCCATGCACAGACAGGTGCTTGCACCTAGAAGCAGTTTATTACATATTAGAATAACTAATATATAATGTACTTTGTTGTAATATTTAGGGAATTCATTAGATCATTAGATCTATGCTTTTTTTAAGACTACTTTATGTACTTGTGATGAAACAATGTCATTTTATGATCCACATTGTGAATTTTATAATAAATAAATAAATAAATAAATAAATAAAAATAAAATAAATAAAAAAAATAAAAATTTTAATATTTGATTTATAGAGTTTTTTCTTGCATTAGCCTGATGTCGAGACTATTATTTTTATTCTTATTATTGTGCATTACAGACCTTATGAGGAAGAATCTTCAGCCTCTAGTTCATCAGAGTCTGATGACGAAGACGAGGGAAGAGGAGGCTACGCTTCAGAACCGACCGGAGGATTTTCTAACGTAAGTTTTATTTCATACAAATTATACCTATTTATTTTTTAACTGGGATTTTAAATTTTTCTGAATTGGGAAATTCAATATATCTGAAATATTTCAAAATTGTGCAGAAATACACTAAAAAGAAAAGTTTGTATTAAAAAATGGCAGGTGCCTATGTATTAGTCACAATTTTGTAATTAATTAAAAATATAAGCATCTTTGAATAAGACCTTCATTTAAAGGGCATTCAATAAATTATGTAGCTAAAATTATTTAAAATGAATTTTAAATTATCCTGTAAAAAGTTTAATGGTTATTGAGATTGAGCTTTAAAATCCCAGTTACGATTAATCAGCTTTTTTCTTCCTTTTTAACACATTGCTTTTGTTTAACAATCTTACTAGTTATACGGACGACAAATGAGTTGGCATGGCGATACGCTAGATGACTTTTCCGCAAGCTAGCTCTACCTCTTACTCTATTTAACACTGCACTGTAAAAGTTAGTACGTTTGGTAACTATTATTCTTATTTTGTTTGGACTTGGGTTTGCTTATTTTTCCATTTGCATTTGTTAGCGTCAGCAAATCTTCCATTTCCATTTGTCAGCATCAATAACAGGGTGTGATTTTCATACAATAAGGTGTAGCTTCAGATATAACGCCAAACGATGTTCGAAAATAGTTATAGTACTACGCATTTTTAGTTATAAAAATACGACATTCCTTCGATAATTTATATGTAGAATTAATAAAAAAATCCAGATTACGTCAACTCGTGTTTATAATTTGTATGTATAACCAAAGACTGATTATACTTCGGACAAACGGTCCTAGTGATGCCGCGGAATGAGACAAAATGTATATTCTTGCCTCGACACCATTTAATCTCGACACTCGAGACTAGTTAAGAATAGGGATGACGAGACGAGATTTTCGTCTTGTCTCGAGCAAAAAAAAACTCAGATTATAGATATAATTACATAGTTCCATTTCTGCCAAAGGATATTATTGAATCCACAAAATTCTTCGGAATTCCTTTATTAATAGGATGCATAGATTTTAAATTTAAATATTGATTTTGCGCCTCATAATAATAACGACTTTTTAACTATATGGTGCACAGAGTTTTTGTTTATAGATAGAAAATTTTTTTATAATTTTATTTAAACTGCCTGAATTTACTAAATAAATAAATAAGTAACTGTTATTAGAAAGTAAAAAAATGAAAAGGGACTATTATTATTTCATTGTTTGGGTATATCCTTGCTGATCATACATTTACTAGGTTCCATATCTTCATCTGAAGATTAGAAAGAAATTGAAAAAACCCTGCAATAAGAGGCAGTGTATTCCAATTGACTTCAAATTTGTGTGTCAAAATCTTAGATTGTTCTGTCCCCTTCTAATACATTGCCCCTTATTTATGTCAGAGTTTTTGTCAATTTAACTGTTGTTTTTACGGATAAAGGTGTCAAACTTGTTTGTTCTGGCGTCTAATATAAAAAATTAAAACTTTTGTTTTTCTTTATCTTTTAAATTATAAAGTGAAACCCTGTACAAGTGTACGATAAATTATTATCATGTAATTTTTAGCTTATTAATTTTTCTGTATAAGGTGGTCTCAAAAGAGCATCAAAAACAATAATAAATATTTTAATGGTACTGCTTGAATTGATTAAATTTCTATGAAAATTTCCAATTGGGGAAATTTAAAAGTCGAACAGTAGTCCACCAAATATTAATAAATTTTCAAAGCTCTTTTTGGATACCTCTTCTATACACCCAATAATCTAAAGTTGTCTTGAAAAATCTTACAATTATTTGTTTATAATTTTCTTCTCTTGAGACAGAAAGTGGTAGGCCCTTTACAAATGGAATACCCATCTTGTTTTAAGAGATAATTTGTAGTCTTATGTTTCAAAATTATCATAGTTCTATTACAATAAAAAGTATTCATTGTGTAATTCAAATTTAGAAAAAAAAATATTTAAGACAATTTTTAGAAGTTTAAGTACTTACCTATTTAAAATATTAAAAAATATTTCAGCCTTTTGTCCATATTTATGTCCAACTTGTTTTTGTTAACTAGCCTTACAATATGTATAATAGCAGAAATATATAATTTCTGCAGGTGCAAAACGGACTACAAGAACAATTGCTTTCGATTATGTTACAGGGTACTGCGATCATGATTTCTGGGCCTCTACACTCATCAGGCAGGTTTGTACCCAGGGAGATCTGAAATAACAGACTGCACGATATGACAAAATCGAAAACGAAACGTCTATCATACTGAAACAGTATGACAAGTTAAATGTAACATTTAGCACAACCTATTGGGGCTCCGGTGATTTCCGGCTGCAAACCCATAGGTAATTTAAAAAGTATGCACTAGCACCATCATGCGGAGAGTAGATACTAAAACTTTTGATACAGATGTGTGAGAGCGCATTTTTATCGATTTTTAGCCTTACAATAGTAATTTATGTAACAAGAAAATTAGGAAGTACTTTTTCTCATTTTAAAATTTTGTTTTAATTGTCAAACAAATCTGAAAGTTAATTTTGAAACGGAAGGGAATTGTAGTAATAATACATTTGTATATAATTTTAATTTTAAAATCTACTAACAGTTTCCAATAGTTTCTTGAAACGGCGTTTGTTTTTGGGTTATAACGTATAATCAGGTTGTGTCTTTAAAAGAATTTTGTTTGGCTAAGAAATCATGGTTCTTGGAATTAGACCTTATCAAAATAGAATCACTTTCCGATGTTTCGTTTTCGGTTGCACGAGGCATCTTCAGGGATCTTTATTTCACGAGATCGGAACAATGAATGAGCTCAGAAAAACCTAGGCCGGCTATTTATAGTCGACTTGTATTCACCGAACCGTGATCTGGTGTAATGATCGGTTTTCACGTATGATGTAGACTGAAGCCCGTATCTCTATTGAAATTGTTAGGATGCTTATAAATTTCAATTTATTCTCTAATTTTCCGTTTATAGAATCTCGAAACCGATGCAAAAACTTTGGTTTCTTTTACATTTATGACATGTACAGTGCAATGTTGGTGTTCAAATACAGTAGATTGTACAATTTCTTTCTTTCTAATACATCATTCATGTTTATTAAGCCTAGTCGATATGGATCGTCCAGTTTCTCCAATATAGACATCACAGGAATAAGGATACATATACTATACTCCTTTCGTTTGGAAGAAATAATGTCCTTTGGCGATTGCAAACATTGTCCAATTTTGTTGTGTGTGTTGAAGATGGTACGTATGTTGGAACGGCGAACTAACCTTGCAGTCATGGTTCCGTGTATAAATGGAAGAACTACACTTCCCATCGGTAATTCCTTATTAGTATCATTTCGTGGAGTAGGATTATTATATTTTCTAATTGACCGTCAAATTACCGCCCATTCCCTCCTAAAGCTTGAGTCAGTTTCTCTGCTTCCGATTATACAGGATTTTGATCGCAAATCGCGAGGGCTCTGTAAACCAAAGAATCAATAACTGATTGCTTTTGTGCGGGATGATTATGGGAATTTGCATTTAGGTATCTGTTGTACAAGAACATCTACAAAGGGAAACGTGCCTTTTGATTCAATTTCCATTGTAAATTTTATATTAGCATATTGTTGATTCAGATGATCAAGAAACACGAGAAGGTTTTCTGGACCATGCAGCCATATTACAAAAGTGACCTGAACCACGATTTTGGCTTTAAAGGTCTAATCCCAAGAACCATGATATGTTAATTGACATTGACTTTTTCAATTTTGTTTGGCATTTTATTTTGCAGTAGCCTTGAAAAACGCATTAATAAGACTTCTAATGTGAGTATTTATCGCTAAAATTTCATCTTTAGTGGACGTTATTTAACTTTTAACAGTACATCCTAATGTACTTGTCGAGACAAGATTTTTCGAGACGAGACAAGTTGCCAGTCAGCACCGGCGCTTGACATATAATCAGCTTGTGTCTTTAAAACAGTGTTGTTAGGCGTTTTATTTTCTATTAGCCTTGAAAAATACATTAAAAGGCCAGTAAACCTAAATCGCTCTACTGACAATACCGCGTCAAATATTGCTTCATGCGAGTTAATATTACGATTAAACGGCGACACGAGCGATTGATGTGATGAATTTATGAAACTGCCTGATGGACTGTAAGTCCTGAACACTGCCTTATGCACTGTAAGTAAGTAGTAAAGTATAATCGGTCTTTGGTATAACGTACAGTTTTATTTTATGTTTCTAAAAGTGATGTAGGTATAGCATTTCTTAACTGCTGTAAATCGTGAGGCCCAGGTATTTTCTTTAATTGCACTAGGCTTCCCACTAGAATTTAATACATTCTAATTGTTTTGACTTAGATTAAAATTGGATGACTGCATTGAGATATTAATAATTTTGATTAATTTTCTTTAGAATCATATTAAAATATTGTGATTTTTCTACGATTAATTCCGAAAGGTATGCGTAATTTTTTGATTATTTTCACGGCATCGGTTTGGCTATAAAGCTATATTAAGATGGTCTTACAATGAGGCAAACAGTGGAAATTTATTCGCATGCGTCAAAATAGCTCCAGGTAGGAAAATGATAACTAGTTGAATGCGGCAGGAAATTGCCGATTGCTACAAGTCGCGAGGCTTTTCATCATCGATAGGTTTAGTAGTATGGCAGTATGCGGTGACCAACGCGAAAACTACTAATAGAAAAATACTTTTTTAATAGGAAAATATGGAAATTGTATTTTATCTGCGTGCCTAGAACTGTAAGACAATAGAAAATACCACACAGTATGGCAAAAAATAGCTACACATTTGAATGTTTCTGTAAAGTCAAACAAAATAAATTTAAAAAAAACTTTTGAAGGAATCGAAAAAAAAAAAAGAAAAACGTGTTTATGATTTTTGGGACTGTTATTGAGACTAAAATATTTGACTTTAGTTTATATATTATTATGTTATTTTATTCTGTTGTTTCAGAAATCAGAAATCTCTAAATTAAAAATTCTACCTAAATTTTAAGATTGTCAAATCTACTTGTATCAAAATTTTCTAAGATGCGCGATCAGTAGCATGTAATGTAACTACAACTGTTATCCGCAACATGCAACATTAAAACATGGATGACAACTGTCCGTTGCTTGCGACATTAGCATTAACTAGATTGCCAGTGGTTGCCTCGATGTAAAACCGCCTTTATCATTCATAGGTGTGGAATCGCCATTTATATATTGTAACGTGCTCTCATTGTTTTTTGACTTGAGCTTTCTTTCGTAATTAATAATTTAGAGGGTTTTATTAAAAGAAGAGAGTTTTATTTGTCTAAGAATTGCAGGTAGTTGTAAAATCCATTTTAAATTCGTTTAACTGATTTTGATGAGCTTTTAAAAACTTGACAGCAGTCATATTTAGTAATAAAAAACGCAAAAAAGTAGTGCGGTAGGCAAGTATTAGTTTACCGTTTGTTAGTTATAGTAGTTGTATCTATAAAGACTCTTGTGAGTGTGCTGATTCTCATACTGGGGAAACTAAGACACCCTTTTACATATTAGAATTATTCAAAGGACATCCAAATTACACAAAAACTGAGAAATGTCAAGATCGGGCTAACTACTATACAGTCCAGAAGTATTTTTAAAGAAGTATGCTAAACTTCTTTTTGCTTTGATACACTTATTTCACAAGATTTTTGGCTAGGGCGGAGAGAAGCTGAGACCGGTTTGAATTTGAAAAATGTTTATTTTTCAATTTATGAAAATAGTTACAAACAACGTGCTGTTTGATTGGTTACATTATAAATATTCAGATTTATTATTAGGATTGAGATAGCATGATTTAAAAAAAAATCAAAAATCGCTGATTTAATTTAATTTATTAAATTCTTGATTTTTTAAAATAATTTTTAAAATTCATTTATTACCGTTGGTAACGCCTTTTTTCCAATAAAGAAATACAAAAAAAAATAATTATTAGGAATTCAGTTGAAAACTGGCAAAAAGGACCAACACGAACGGTTTGTCACGGACGTCTCAACTACTAGCAAGCGAACGGAATCTCTGAAAGTTGACACACGTCGCCTTACAAAGTGAATTATTATGGCTAGTTGAGACAGGAAAGAAGACGGTATTGGCAAAATTTTGTCAAATTAAAAGTTACGGGTAAACTTGGATGTCGCGCAAAATGTAAAAAATTTAATAAAGAAATGCAGGGACTAGTCGATAGGCTTAAAAATCACTGGGAAATGTGTAAAAATCAGTTAAGTGAGTTAGGTGATGAAGAAACAACCTCCCAGGGATAACTATAACGCCGGCGGATATTTGGGAGATCAAGCTAGTGAAAGCAGCAGTAGTTTAATTAACCCCCTTGTCCTCCCTTGTTGTAAGAATATGTCAAGATAAGAAGAAAGAACTAGACAAGCTATTAGCAAGAGTAATATTGGCACATATTGCAGTTTCGACCTTGTTAAACGGAATATTTATTATCTGGTCAGTCCCTTTGTATGTCTATCGGTGGTTGGTCCATTATTCACAACTAGCCTAGAATATGTGAAACTTTAACAACGGAAGATGGAAGTAGTGTTCTTTTAGAAAGTGTTGATACTTTCGGTCATCCCCACACGGCTAAATACCTGGCAGGTATGGTCATTGTTTTAGTAAAAAAGTGTGAAGATAAATATAATGCTACAGTTACCAGTTTTGACAATTCAGCAAATATGAGCAGTGCGCGAAAAAAAAAATGTAAAAACCCCATTTTTTAATTTAGGTGGTCTGCTCATATATTGAATATATTGAAGTTAGAAGCCAAATCAGATCTATTTTCTAAAACCATGTTTTCTAGCGAAGTATTACAAAATGTGACCGAACTACAGTGGTGGAGATCTCAAGAAGCCATTCCAGAAACAATAAGGTACTACACATAACACATATTATTCCCATTATATGTCCTTCCGACTTGGAAAGAATGTTTTCTACATATGGATTTGTTCAGTCTGATATTAGAAATATATTTAGCAATGAAAAAGCATCTTTTTTTAAATTTTTTAAATCACTGCAAATTCCATCAATACGCTGACGATACCCAGATCTATCTATCATTTGAAAGGGGTTCATTACAGTCCGCAATACAACATATTAATAGCGACTTAAATACTTTGCAGGCATCGACAGCTCTTGGGTTGATAATTAATGAAACAAATACACAGTTAATATTGTTAGGAAAAGATAGGTTGGAATTGCAAAATAACTTTGACTGTTTATAAATTCAGATTTAAAATTTAACACACAAATAAACAATTTAATTAAAAAGGCTTTTTTTAAGTTAAAGATTTGGACGTCCATAAAGATATCTTTTCTACTGATCTAAACTTAAAATTGACCAATTCATTAGTATTATCTCAGTTGACATATTGTAATATTGTGTATTGGCCAGCTTTACTTATTTGCGAAAAAAAAATAGTATACAAAAGATTCAAAATACCTGCCTTCGATTTTGTTGCAATCTTCGAAAATATGACCATATTACGGATAGCTTATATAATTCTGGTTCGCTTGTTTAAACTAATAATGGGTAGGTCACCACATTACCTCACAGAACTTTTGCTAGGGGAACCGACATTCACAGTCTAAACACTAGGCACTGTGATTTATTTAATATTCCTCATCATAATGCAGCACTCTTTAAAAAAATCATTTACTTATACTGCAGTTAATCTGTTTAATTCAATCCCGAAGGAGATCAAAGTATCTCCATCAGTTAAAGTTTTTGATAAGAAGTTTAGAAACATTATACTGGAACCCAGAGATCTGACGTAAAGATGCGTCGTTGTTTTCTCTCAGTTATTTATTCTGAGCAACCTGGTTGGTTACCGCCACTTAACTTAAGAAATTGTATGTAACAATGATTATAATGTAATGTAAGAAGTTTTGAATT
The DNA here is from genome assembly GCA_030620095.1 of Kuschelorhynchus macadamiae. Lineage (NCBI taxonomy): Eukaryota > Metazoa > Arthropoda > Insecta > Coleoptera > Curculionidae > Kuschelorhynchus > Kuschelorhynchus macadamiae. The sequence continues at coordinate 463,425 of JAUTXW010004146.1, read as the reverse complement.
GGATTGAATTAGCATTTCTCTTTAAAAAATTTAACAGTTAATTGTTCTTTTCTAAAGCATAATATTATGTATTTAATATTATGTAGTGCTAGGCATTTAGCTTTTTTGAACTTTGGTAATGTTCTACTTAGTTTTAAATGTTATACATATAATAGATCATTAGGAAGATGCTGTATTTATGTTTGGTTTTATTGAAAGCATTTTCAAAATGTTATTTTCGTAAATAGACATTTAATCAATAAGAAGGGCGGTTTTGTCGGAAAATTAAAAAAAAAAGATTTTTTTATTAAAAATCGTTTGATTACAATCATAATTGTAATCACATGACTTAAATCATCTCAACCCTGCCTACGATGCAATTGACAAAGTCAAATACGATCGAGACCCACGGCTGTTATGACAACCGTCGAGCGTCGACTAAAAACAAACATTTTTCAATTTCAAACCGGTCGGTGACGCTTGGTTGTGTTCGATCGCACGTGATTGATGTCATGTTACAATGTTTGTAAACTGCTTTATTTTTAGTTGGTTGCAGACGATCTAATATGAGTGTACACGATCGATCTATATCACTGCAGCTTAATGCAATAAATCAAACAGCACGTGGTTTGTAATTGATATATTCATTGTAATTTATACTTTGGCTTTGAAGTTTGAATGCTAATGTCTAAACTGGCAAATATTAAAAGAGTGGTGGCACTCGGTGAAGTGTGCCAACCCTTTCTAAAGCCTAGATTTTAAGCAGGCATTATACCGTAATTCAAAGTATTCGAATTTAGTTTATCACAACACTTAACCAGAAAACTAAGGTTTAGGTCAAGGTACTTCTCTAATCGCAAAATTCCATACCAAATAAACACTACAAGAGTAAAGTCCTTTAACAAGTGCGGTTTACTAAGACGATTCGGCAAATCTTTTCCTTCTACAGCAGAATTTTTATTATTTATTATGGCATTAATGATGGTTTTATTGACTGGTTCTAATCTAACTGAACGGATCTACCTAACAGTATAGGTATTGTTAAGAAAAATCTTTTTTAATATAGATACAATTTTTTACAGTACCTCAAAAATAAGCCCCAACCAGGGTTAACCAAAACTCAATCCAATTTTTAAAATTAAACTACATTCAAAATTATAACTTTTGTTAAAAAAACCAAAAAGAAAGTCATCACCCGCACAGGGATTCGAACACACATTCCTTTACAATGAAGCTAGATCACGAAACGAGGCTTCACACCTAGAATTTAACAAACCTTGTTTATAAATATAATAATAATATACCTTTATATTAGCAAATCAGTAACGGGCCTGACAGCGTTGGCATGAAATGGGAGGTGAATTATTTTAGTGCTGAAAAAGTAGATTGTGTAATTGCAGGAAATACCATTCGTCTATCGTGATGTTGTAGCGCTTATTGTTAGGATACGTCATTCGGCGTAGTATAAACCAGTTTTGTTGAATAGATAGAGAAGATAAAACCATAAACTCTATCATTAAAGCAATAAAATTACAATCTAAACAGTAGCGGCTCGCGCATCGAAAAAATTTAAAAAGCACTGAAAAATAACATTTTCACCTTTTTTTCTAACAAAACTCGAACGAGTTGTTCGCAAAAAAAATTGAATACTCGCCACTTTCTACTCTAGAGCGAAAGTATCGAGTTATTCCGGCTTGACCTTCTTTCATCGCGAGGGACGCAACGCATTTAAATGGATATAACGGTATAATTGTTACAGTATTGTTTATATTTTAATTTTATGTATTATCTTATTTAATAGGAACCGAAAGAAGAACTTAGAGGACTTAGACGCGCAGGCGGTTCCCTTTCACTTTCCGAGAACGAGATGGAATCGGATGTCGATTTCGATATTAATACTAAAACAAATTTTTCCTAATTTTGTCAATCGTCCTAGCTTAATAGTTTTAAGTAAAAAAGTTAAATCAAATTTTTTATTGCCAAAAAAGCTGGGCTAAAATAGCCCTTTAGTCATTTAGCAATGCCAAAAATATGCGATGATTAATGTGGTGTGTAAAAAAGAACCTATGGTAATAGGATTAATCAAAAAGTGAAAAAAATTTTCGAGTTTTGTTTATTATATTAACACAATAATTGAAACTGATGTTTTAAAAATAAAGAAAAAATGGTGTACATTACTTCTTCGTCACATGGTATAGTCAAATTATTTTTAAAATTCATATTAATCATGCTTTTCCAAGTTTGACATTGAAATAGAATAATAAATAAAAGTGTATAAAATTCAGTTAAATTGATTTCAAATTCACAAAGCTAGATTTCGATGTTTCATGCAATAAAGATTAACAACTTACTCTTACTTATGAAAGGTTCTTTTTGACACTTGATACCTATGTAAATAGCTTTAATATTAATTGTAAATAATTCTCGATCATAGTACACGGTTTTGTATGTTTTAAGTGAATTAAAAATATTAATAAAAAATTATAGTGGTTTTATTTTTACTTTTTAGTTTAAATGTAAATATAAGAATCATAATTTTTATATTTGTTTTTGTATATTTACATATTATATTTTCTTAAAATCATTTGATATAGTGACTTTCATAGAATAAATACATAGCATCGACAGAAATATTTTCTGTTTTCTCATTTGCAGTAGAGTATATAAGAATTCGGTTTTAGGAGGGGCCCAACGGCTTAAATCCTTTATTTTCTGGAGGGTTCAAGCCCAAAAAAAGTTGGATATCAAATATTTTTATTATGCGGATTCAATTTATCACTCTCTATATGTATGCCCTTGAAGGAGCAAGTGTTAAAAACAGCACTATAAATCATATATTATACAACATTATATATATCTTAATATTTTAGAAAATTATTTCTTTTGTTAAGGGATAACAGCCATTCGTATAACTATATTATAAAATCTCTATCAAATAACAATAGTGGGATATGTTTTATTCCTAAAATTATTCAACCTTTTTGGAGTAGAAAATGTGCATTTGACTGAAGCTGTAGTTACAGGAGTTATAGCAAGAAAGAGTAACGTAGTATATATGTTAAGAAATAGTTGTAGACTCCATTAAAGCCTCGCAGTTGCAGTTTTGCACTTTATTTCTTCTTCGCACCACTTCGCATCTCTCATCTCAAATTCTGCTTGTAAAGTTCTAGAATTGTTTTCTTTTAGATCGCTTTTACATGGCATAATAGTTCAACAGCTGTATGTTGTTTCATTGTTTTGATTATTTATATTTTACGAAAGGTTAAATCTCACATGATTCCATGATTTGTGTTTTATATAAATATACTTTTTTACATCAACACAAAGGACTAGCTTACCAAAACGAAATTTGGTTTTTAAAACACAACTACATACATAATTACAGATTTTGTTTAAAAAAGAAGAACTAAAAAAAAACTATCGTCCGCCGGAGATGGAACACATGGCCTTTACAATGCTAATCCAGTACCCTACCACTGAGTTAGCAGATCTCATTCTAAAAATATATAGAATTTTGTTTTTATTTTCTACAGTCATGGAATCATGTGAAAATTAGCCGGTAATTACAATTTGATCCATTTCATTGACATTTAAATAAAAATATTAGAAGGTCATTTGCTCACGTGCACTAACAATATAACAATAGTTGTGTTGTGTCCATGTATATAAAAATTCTTTATAAATGTTGTGGCCATGTGGCTCTATGTTTACTTAACAAAAAGAACGTTTTTCTGAAAGACGCCACTCTAGATGAGAGCATTTCCAAATCAAGTAAGTTTTTGTCTGTTTCGTTTCCTTTAGTATCGTTAAGCCAGTTTAGGGTAATTCGTTTTTTTAAGGCGAATATGTTATATGACTATGACTCCACTCCAATAGGCAGATTTTTATTTATAAATTGATGTTCGTTGGAAATTTTTCGTACTAAAAAGGTTTCAAATTTCACGGCGTTAAGCGAAAAAAATAGGTATAACGGTAATAATGGGAAAAACTAAATGAATATGGTGTGATGTTAAAATGAAAAGGGTTCGGTAAACTATCCTGATAGATGATTTTGGCATTTTTTTTCCGAAAGTACCCATTTGTAATAATACATTTCAAAAATAAAAAATGAGGAATATGCAAGAGTTTTCCTAAAAAATCACACTGCCTCACAATTTGACATCCTTAAAACGAAATATTTAGCAACGTTGCCAGATTTTAGATTTACCAATTTGTTAAAGGAAATGAAATGACTAATTGCAATTATTTATTGTTATTATTATAGTTTTAATGAAGGTTTTGTTGACGAACCTGGGCTAACCTAACGTTAACGGGACAGATTCACCTAATAATATAGGTTTTGTTACAGAAACATCCCCCTTTCAATATAGACTCGGAATTCGGTTCGGCCTAACCAATCCTAACCTAACCTAAGCCGCATTTCTATTATAAGTTTTGTTATAAGAAAAATTTAGTGTTACGTGTATGATCACTTATAGGTATTTCTTTAATTATGAATATGGCAACACCGCAAATCAATTAAAAACAAGAATGGCGATGGGAACAGTTGGAAAGATGTTTGACATAAAAATTATCTTTAATTTGTATAGTAATCACATTTTAAAGTAATTGTAAGTCTCGTTGTAAGTAATAAATTTTGAGTGGTGATGAGAGTTTTCCACACATTTTCTCAATTTGGACTGCTAGAATGGTGGATAAAAACAAAAATAAACAAGATTTAAGAGTGTCAATATAGTTTACAGAAGCCAACGAAAATATCTCGTTAGGGAACAACTTTACTTATTCCATATGTTATTTATAGGTATGTATTATTTAATTTTCCATTTTTAAGTATTTGGCATTTTACAGTCCAACAGAAAACCAAAGAAATTGTTTAACAGGTCAGACTCGCGCGTTATTCTGGCTAGTCATGCCAAAACTACCAAGAATAAATACTTTTGTCCGTTGTCCATGTTCTGTCCGTTGTCCATATTCGCCCGCAGCTACTTATATGCAGGGTTGCCAGATTAGGGGATTTTTCCCAAAAATCAGGGGATTTTTCTCAAAAATTAGGGGATATTTTTATTGATCGGGGGATTTTTTGGTGAAGTTTTTTTCTGGGGAAAAAATATTTACCCTAGAGAAAAGAATTTTTGGTGTCACACATTTTGCAAATTTATTCAAATACATAGAATTCTAAAATCGCCTTAAAAATTAAAAAAATGTGTTTTACTACTTTGTGTCGCCGTCTATCATCGAATAAAAATATTTAATTCAGTAAGAAATAAATCAAGCAATTACCCATGTCCAATTCTCTGCGACTGGTAATACATTTTGGGTATGCCGTGGTGAGAATACTGTACGTACCTCATTAGTAAGGGTTGTGTTAGTTTTGTACCTAGCGAAAGAATGATAAATTTGTTTATTGCTAGTATATTATATAATACCAGCAACAACACCATGTAGGTATAATATCAAAATATATTTGCTGAAATGAATTAATTTAATATTTTTTGATTATCCTATGTTGTTCATATTTTAGACGCTTGTTAATCTGTATTCTGTATTAAAATTCAGAAAGAAAATCATAATATACCTACTAAAATAACTTTTTGGGGATTTTTTTTTGAAAATGTCTAAAATGTGGGGGATTTTTGTACTTTGACTGGGGAAATTGAGCTGGACAATCTGGCCACCCTGCTTATATGCCCGCAGAATTCAATCTTTTGTACAATAATCTAGCCGTTTATTTATGAGAGGGGTTAGGTGTCATAAATGCCGTATACAAATAATGAAGCCATTTTACAAACAAGATGCCAGAATGCCCTGAAAAGCACGTGCGCCAGAACAGAAATGAATTTTACATACCTACTTTAAAAAATCATTTTGCGATTAATCATGATTGAAGAAATGTACACAAAGCATTTCTTTACTATTTCATATTATTTTATAGACGAAGCGGTTTTTTTCCTGTGGTTTTGATGCTAAAATTCGGTAGAAGTGTTTAGTGAGTCTGTTTGATACATGAACTTATACTATCAAGAGATTATGGACTCAGTGTTACGCAAAAATTCTGGAAGCGAAAGCTCTAATTAGAAAATGAAAGAAATATCTATTTCAGAGAATTTAAGCACAATGCCTACTTGCCTAAATTATAAAAAAGTCTGCTACCCAGTGAAAACTAATTTACAATTTGGACGTTCATTCTTTACTGAGTGCCTTCAGATTTGTGTTTCATTTATGGACTGACAACTGTAAGTAAGTTGGAAATAAAGGTTATTTAGGGATTTGTATGTTTTTTTCAAGATACCTTTTAATGTTTTTTATTTTATGCATATTTCTCGATTTCCTACTCAGTTGGTATGAAGTAAGCTTTTTATCAATAAATTTTGAAAATCGCTTATTCTCCTTGTTGGCATTGCAGATTATACAGGAAATATTTTTTGGTGCGGGAATTTTTGTATAATTCTTGGAATTTTTTAATTAAGGACTATTTTATAGCCCCGCCCCCCTGATTGCGCCACTGAATAAAATTAATACAGCTTTAATGATGGTTTTTATCGGCGAACCTGGTGCCATCTTAACTAATTTTTTATGTGTTTTGTTAGATAATTTTTTGAAATATAGGTTATATTTTGTTCCAACGTCAAAATTATCACTCATATTTGTACCACAAATGTGTACTTCCTTTCTAAGTTTCGGTTTTGTTGGTCATCTTTTACGTTAATGTTTTTCAGGATTTGTATTGTGTTTCAGGCTTAAACCCTGCGGAAGCCAAAGGGCCAAGGTAGGATTTGATCTGGCTAGATGCTTCTCTCACCTACCCCTATGCGATGGCTAGAGCGTCACTGCTAGAGACAAGGGAAAAGCTCAAAAAGAATCTTATGAGCTCGAGGCAAAGATAAACAAATATCTCACAAATTTAATTTAATTACTCGTTTGAGCTAGGTAGAAAAATTACTGTTGCTAAAAATAACTTCAGCCATAAAAAACAAGGTAGGCGGCTCCCTACAGCCTTAATGGATTCTGCGCTCCTGCCTATCATACACACAAAATTATATTGAATATATAATTTGCATACCAATTGTTGATAATATATTGATGAAATTATTATATTGCAAAACAAAATACCACTCGCCTTTTTTTACCTTTTAATTATGGAAAATATTTATTGAACAGAACTAGCCGCTATTTGATGGAGATCCATTTTAACAAAGTAAAGAAAACACTTTCTTAATATTTCCATTTAATTTATTTCACAAAAATGACACTTGACAATTGTTTCGCCAACATTCTAGCTTCATAAGATGTTATATCTTAAATAAAAGTATAACACAAACTGTAGGTCCTCATTTTCCGGATGTTATACAGGTAAAGTGTTTTGGATTTTCCGTTATAGCCTTATAAACATTTAATAATGTGTTGTTATTTTTATGTTTAAGTCTGGCGAAGATTTCGGATGTTCTCTTGGTAACCACATATGTCGGTTTTGCTCCTATTGGTGACTCTGTTGTTGTATTAAGTTTTGGCGCTAGTTGTATTCGTCTCTCAACTAGTTGACTGTACTGATGAAGACCTTAAGTCAGAAACACGTGTCTATAGTTTACCAAAATTCAATGTGCTTTAGCAGTCGTTCCAAAAAATTCATTTTTTTACTATGTAATAGTTCTTGTCAATAAAATTATTTATTACTTGTCAGACAATGTCAAAATTTTAGTACTTAAAATCTATTCAATTTTATGAAATTTATATATGTATATATATATATATATATATATATATATATATATATATATATATATATATATAAATATATATACATATATATATATATATATATATATATATATATATATATATATATATATATATATACATATATATATATATATATATATATATATATATATATATATATATAAATATATATACATATACATATATATACATATATACAAATATATATATATATATATATATATATATATATATATATACATATATATACATATATACAAATATATATATATATATATATATATATATATATAGAGGGTGTCCCACGACGAACTGCGGCGATCGATTTCTCAGAAAGTCGGCTTTAGAAAAATTTGAAATTTTAGCAGCTAACCAAAGTCGATGTGGGCAATTCGCGCAAAATATTTTCAAGATAGCGGCATTTCCGGTTATACCGGAAGTAGACATCAACTTTCTTATTTTAAATGGAACACCCTCTATATAATCGAATTTTTGGATTCCTCGAAAAATTCTAGGTATATTTCATGTATAATATCCTATACCTAAGTTCAACTGTTTTTGAGATATTTTGAATTTTATGTAAAAAATTACGTTTGCAGGTCTAGACATAACTATAAATATCTGCTTATCGAAGTCTCTATTATTTATTTGCGGTTGGTTTCCTTGTCCAAAAGGGTACACTTTAGTGGCCTGTGCTGATATTTTTATAATAAATAAATATAGGGTGATCAAAAACTGACATTATAAATATACTTTAAAAAATCGTTAAAAGTTACTTTTTTCAAACAGAAACCCCCAATTTTTATAACTTTATCTTATTTAACACTTAAAATAAAGGTGACTGTATAAAGTTCTCTATTCCAAAAATTTGTAGTTTTTGAGTTATTGACGATTTAACATTTTTTATTCTAATAATACCAGACGGCTTCTAAGTTTTCTTGTTACTTGGCCATGACGGGGAGGCGAGAACAAAACCAATTGGTTACTGTAGAAACGTAATATTTGTTGTCGTTTGACGATTAACTACTAAAATATTATTTATTTATTATAGTAATTATAATAATTATTAAACTAGTTATCATGCCGGGGCGATTAAATTTGTTTATTATCTATGGGGAATCTAAACAGAGTTTTAACAAGAATATGCCAGATATTTGCTGATAGATATCCAGATAAACAGAAACCGTCACCGAACAACGTTAAACAGATGTTGGAAAACTATAAAAATTTTGGAAACGTCAAGGCAAAAATTAATAAGAGGAAGCACATTGTTGATAATGAAAATGTCGGGATTGCAATTCTGCGATATTTTGCAGCATATCCAATGACATCTCTAAGAAACGTGGCAAGACAATCAGGAATCTCGAGAAACTCAGTGCATAGGATTCTGTTAAAACATAAGTTCCAACCTTATTTAATATCATTGGTTCAACATCTAAAAGACACTGATTTGCCAAAAAGAGTACAGTTTTGCGAATTTATTTTAACAATGGTACAAGATAACCCTAGATTGTTGGACAATATAATTTGGACCGATGAAGCAAAATTTACTAAAAATGGCCTTTTCAATAGACACAATGCCCATTTTTGAAGTGATTCGAATCCTTATGCAGTAAGATCGCGAAACTTTCAAGAATCCCGGCAATTTACTGTATTTTGTGCAGTAAGGAACGATGGAATAATAAAACTGAATTTTTACGAAGAAAATTTGAATGGTAAGTTATATATTAATATATTACAATATTTTTTTTATCAATTTAGCGTCAATCCAAAATAAGATAAATCATTTAGTAAATATTATTACATACATAAATTAAATTAAATTATTTATACAGGTCACACTACACTACTTCATACAAATACTGGTCAATAGACCGTATCATATCTAAAAAAATATATCGTCCCAAGTTTTATAGGAAAGTTATCTTTAGTTAGATATTTACAATCTATTTATACCGGGTACTTTAGAAAGTAATAAAATACTAAACCTTCTTTTTTTTATTGAGCACTCTTCAGATTAAATTAATTGAATTTTGATGTATTTTGTTTCTTCCTAAATCAATAAATCGATGAATATTATCAAAGCATTTCTTTCCGTAAAATTATATCTATAAACTTTTGTAGGAGAAAGATATCTGAATATTCTTGAAGAGTTGGACAACGACTATTTAAGTAATTTATCTTTGGCAGAACATAGTCAAATTTTCTACCAACACGATGGCGCCCCACCACATTGAACCGTTGCAGTTACTAACTTTTTACAACCTACGTATTACGACAAGTGGATTGCCAACAATAGACCTTTCCTGTGGCCTCCTCGTTCCCCCGATCTGACAATCTTAGTCTACTTTATATGTTAACAGTAACAACGAAAGAGGACTGTATGGCAAGGGTGAGGGACGCGTTCGAAAGTTTATCTCCAGCTTCAATTAGAAGCTGGAGAATAAAAATAGAAAAAACTCATAGCACTGGCACTAATTAGTAGGTTACATATTCCTTAATTCCAGGTTGATTTAAGAACACACACATCACAAAAATTCACAGATCCGGCACCTTACGCAAGTATCCTACGTATTGAAAATATCTGACACAACCTTTGAATTATGATGTTTTATTCTGTATTTAAGTTTTTTAAGGATTATAATCTTTTATGAGTATTAAATAGGTACATTTACACAAATGGAGTTTTTATTGTAAAAATCGGCCTAAATCTAATATATCGAACTTTCCTTTGTCAACAAAAAAGTTGTTAAACATTTCGAATCTACACACAACAATGGTAACCACCTCGCACTTTTATTAAAATTTTTCATCTATAGGTATACATTGCATGTCCTTTTTTTTTCGATTTAAATTTTCGATACGTATCTTTTTTTTATATTTCACATTGGAATGGAAGATGGAAGACATTTCAGGAGAGAAGGCCTGAAATTAAATGGTTTAGCCGTATAAAACAACACTCGATATATTAAAAGATAAAAATCGTTCCATTCCCAATTTTTTAAAATTTTGTTCCATCAGAGTTTGTGACATTTATAGTATTTTAATATTATTAATAAAGATGGGTTAAATGTGACTATTGTAATTATGTCAAAGATGATAGACCTCTCTATATTTCTTCATAATTTGTCGGCCTTCTCCTTGTCCCAATGTTTTCAAAAAACATTGGATGCGATTAAATTCTGATTCCATTTATATTTAGATGTTAGATTAATATACATACTTGTGAGCAATTCCTTTGCCTATGGCCTTAAAAGTTAATATTTAGATTTATTTATTATTACTTTGAGAATTCTTTACTGTCGTGCTGTCACATAAATCCGTACCTATTAATAATGTCTTTAGCATTGATGAGTTACATAATAAGACACGAGTTGAAAAGGTAGGACGTTTGGGTAAGTTATAAATAAATAATTTGTGGTAAAAATCGGTTCAAATTTAACATAGATATAATATATCTAACTTACCTTTTCCAACAAAAAAAATTTTGTTTTGAGATCGGCTGCAATAATAATTTCGTGCGTTTTCCTTACGTATTTAACGATGGCTGCCTTATTCTAATAAGAGTGGAAATTTTGTTTTACACATACACAAAACAATGGACTATTTTGTTAGTACTAAAATTTGTTCATCTATGCATTGACAATTCGTATTTACCTTATTTTAATATAAGACTGAGCATTTTCTTACACACATACATACACAAAACAATGGACTATTTTATCTCTATATAAAATTATTTTATTATAATGTTATGTTATTTATTCATTTAGTGCGTCCGCACTCACAATCTATACGCATTATTTTTCTGATTACGTTATCGTAGTTTCGGTGTCGGGATTTTGCCTTGTCCGAGGTTACAACATGCTGTGTCAATCCCAATAGTATTTTAAATACTAAAAAGGCTTTTAATACACAAAACGTAAGTTTTTTTCCCGCACTCACGTCGACCCGGCTAGTGGGTCCCGTTACTTTAAAAAATACTCTTATATAAATGTTGTTGTTAATCGGTCAGGGATAAATCCTGAATTTAGACACCTTTCTGAGAATTTCGGTAGTGGGTCGAGCATAGCCCCCTCTGAGATCCCCGTAGAGCTTATTTGAAAAGAACTGCGGTGAAAGAACTTAACTTTCATATTATTATATTTTTTTCTTACATTAGAAGTGAGATTGAGTTGCAACTACACGGGCCAACCTTAAGATCCTCATAATGTGTGTTTATTTATCATTAAACTTATTCAGTTAGGACTTATTCATATTAATTTTTAATTAATTTATTCAAGCATTGTAGTGGTTGCTCGAGCCTCTTTTAGCACGTAAATTTCTCGAGGAGACCAGGAGTAATACACAGTCTTTGTAGAGATACTTGGCACATATTATTTTGCACAAACGAAAATATATCTAAAAAAACTTAATTTATTCTTTGCTGTGTCTACTGCAAGCAAAAAATCGCGAAACCGCCATTTTCATACTACCGTGCCGGAGCCGACCGTGGCCGTATTGATTCCAAACTGGCAAGCATCGTTGCGGGATTTACTAATTGCCAGTTTGTTCTAAAAAAATGTGCTTCAGCAAAAAAAAACTGCTAAAACGTCAGTCAAAACCAAACCTGTGCGCGTTGCTAGTTACTTCTTGCTTCCCCGTAGTTTATTTTAAATATGGATGAAAATGCTGTATTTTCTATTTTTCTTTAGTCTAAATAAATGTTTTGAATTTGAATCATGGTTAGAATGGAAGAAAGTAATAAATCTGCGCCACATATAAAACAATTGTTTGCTTTATTTTAGAAGAACAGTAACATAATTTTGCTTATAGTGGACTAACATCATCGCTGTACAAGTTGTTCCCACCTCTATACGTTTATCGAGTACACTAATACATTTCATATACATTTATGTTTATACAAGTTATACAAGTTTTCGTTTTGTTCCTCTTTTTTCTTTGCGTTCATGAAAATTACTTGCAAAAAACAGTATGTTTCGAATTTGAATCATGGTCAGAATGGAAGAAAGTAATAAAACCCGCTACATATAAACAATCGTTTTATTTTAGAAGAACAGTAATATAATTTTGCACATAGTGTACTAACATCATCGCTGTACAAGTTGTTCCCACCTCTATACATTTATCGAGTACACTAATACACTTCATATACATTTATGTTTATACAATATGTTTTCGTTTTGTTCCTCTTTTTTCTTTACTTTCACGAAAATTATTTAAAAAAAAACAGATTTCAAAAAAAAACTGCAAAAAAGTAGATACAATTATTTAGGACCTTGTATGTCTTATAATTATTGCATCTGAATTATTAAGGTAGATAGTTTTAAATTATTTCATTACAACACAAAACTTATAGATGTTCGTCAGCCCAATATCTATATCAATACATTTATGCAATAACTTTATATGAAGTCTTAAATAGTGTACCCAAATGTCTGGAAAACAACAATTGATTCGCAACTAAAATTATAAAATATGGAACAAGATATATATTTAAATTAATAACAATAGCAAAAACAATATGTCTCAAGGCAGAGCTTAAGTGCTCCTCATTTATGCCTCCACAGGTCTGAATACGATTAATAAATTTTACATTGTCTACTTTTAAAGCAATAAAATTAAGAATCATATCGTTTTATCCAAGATATTCAAACATTGTTTAAGCTCCACCTTGTATAATATTATGAATATTTTGGAAGATATAGTAAATAATCATCTTAAAAATATATGTACAATTATTAGTCAGTTCTAGAGGTAACATAAAATAGGATCGCGCTAAACCTCCGAGTAAAAATACTAGCTTAAGATATAGACCATAAAATTAACTAGACAAAAAAATATTTTTAGTGCTTATATTTTGCTCCGAATTTAAATCGCTCTAAATAAAACCAAGGCAATATTTATAAAGAATTATGGCACAAATTAATGAATTACTATGTTAATAGTACCAAGATATGTGAGAAAGACAATAAATAAATGCTGTTATTTTATAATAAAGGTTTTTAATTACGCCCGTGATTTAAAACTTTCTAGCAATCAAAGACTAACATATTTTTCATACAATTATAATACCGTCTTATCTATCTTCTCCTTCACAACTATTAAATTTTACACTTCATATGGCGAATGTGTTTTCTTAGCTGATCGTTTCCTGTACGTGTTACAAATAAGCAGGTTTCTGCTCGACTGGTCTCCTTGTTGGAGTATTTCAGGATCTATTAGTTTCGTTCTAGTTTTTTTTTTCTTTTAATATTTTCTACCATTGCTGCATCTGGCCATGAGGTATGAAAAACATGTGATTTATAACAGGAATTCCGGCAGTGCACTGTGAGGCAAGAAAATATCTTCACCATAATGAGACAAAGTGATACCTTGACGTCTGTCTAATGACCGATCGTTTCTCCATTGCAGAATACAGATAATAAACTGAGTATCTATTGTATTTAACCACCGCAGAAATGTAAGCCTCTTGGTAGCGGGAATATACTGATAAAAGTGGCGTTTTTTTTCTATAATTTGTCTTCGCCTTCAATTAACGGCCGAGCTAGGAGCAAGTTAAAAAGAACGTTATTTTTAAAATGAGGAAAATTCGGCAAATTATTTTCACATTTTCTTTTCAAAAAATGCCTTGGTCAAAATAATATAGGTATATACAAAAAAATATTTTCATAACATATTGATTTTAAAATACATATAGTTAAAATTCAAAAGATCTATTCTTGGGTAACAATTTAAAGTTCTTTATAAATTATATAAGAAGGTTTACGAGTGCTGAATTATAAAGACATATACAATGTGTACTACAGGGATCTCATAAACCAGAAGAGATACAAAGATGATTACTTCCGAAGATATTTTAAGAGAACAGAATTTTCCCGATTTTTTTTATATTTTGTTTGACTCTATTTGAGAAGATATAAAAATATAAATTTACACATTTTTGTTGCTACTTTTCTTGCTCTACAAGTTGATGTTATTAGATTTTCAATCTGACGGTTCGTTTCTTAGCAACCACCATCAACTTTCTTTTTTTAAATAGTCGAAAAAAATAGTTTTATTCCTAAAAAATTCTAATTTCAATTCGAAATCCAACGAAATATCGCTCCTTACATTTATCCGATGTATCGGATGAAAAAACCATCATCAGTGTTATTTGATTATGATTACTTCGAAACGCCTGATCAAAAATCTAATTAGATCATCATGTAGGGAAGAAAAAATTGTATAGGAGTGCTAATTTTATTTTGATCTATCTTCTTTATTAAATTAAAAAAAAAATAATTGCGAAAATTTATGTTTAAAATTTCAAGAATTCCTTGTTTGCAACATTCATTCATTTTTTGATTCTACGTTTTTGCTTTTCTCGACCTTCATCAACATTTTTTAAATAATCCGAAAATTTTATTTTAGCATATTTAAATTGCCCTTGATATTCTGGATTCAAAGACGTATCACATTAAGAATATTTGCGTCTTTTTAACCTCAAAACTATTATTAATGCAAGTAAGCAAAATATCAAAAAGAAAATATTTTATTTTATACACTAGGACAAAATTCATTGAAACAACTTTTTTAATCTGATGTTTAAAAA
Source organism: Kuschelorhynchus macadamiae (assembly GCA_030620095.1). Lineage (NCBI taxonomy): Eukaryota > Metazoa > Arthropoda > Insecta > Coleoptera > Curculionidae > Kuschelorhynchus > Kuschelorhynchus macadamiae. The sequence goes on along the minus strand of JAUTXW010004146.1, from coordinate 448,115 downwards.
GTACTCCCTCATTCTCTAAACGAACATAGCAAAGGTAAACAATTTCATTTATTACGAATAGTAGGCTTTGAAACGCATTTTGTTAAATAAATCATGACGATCTGTCAGTATTGCCTGATAAATCGAAATTTTACGTTTCTTAGTGTAGTGTGTATTAAAATAAAATATTTTGTTTTTTGATATTTTGCTTACTTCCACTAATAATATTAGTTCGGAATATCAAGGGCAATTTAAATGTGCTAAAATTTTTTTTCGGATTAAAAAAAAAAGTTGATGATGGTCAAGAAAAGCTAAAACGTAAAATCAAAAATTTAATGACGCCATCTTGCCAACTAGGAATTCTTCAAATTTTACACATACATTTTCGCAATTATTTTTTTTCTAATCAAAATAAAATTAACACTCCTATACAATTTTTTCTCTGCTACATGATGAAGTAATTTGATTTTTGATCCGGCGTTTCGTTCCTTCGTAATCATTATCAAATAACATTCATGGTTTTTTTCTTCCAAAACGTCGAATATATATAAGGAGCGATATGTCGTTGAATTTAGAATTGAAATTAGAGTTTTTTAGGAGTAAAACAAATTTTTTCGACTATTTACCAAACTATTA